>CABFWB010001606.1:0-19830 GCA_902151455.1 Timema bartmani
GGTTGAAGGTTTAGATATTGCTTCTAAAGCATAAATTTGTAAATCAATGTTAATTTTTACCAAAATGCGAGCTTAGTTGTTAAAGGTTTTTCATCAAGGCATAAATTTAGTTTCCACTTGTTAAGTGCGCGTTTGATTTAGTTTTGGGCATTTATTGCGAGTTTTCCTTTAGTTCATTTGGTCACTGGTTGTAAATTTAAAGTAATTATTTATAAGGTTTTGTGTCATTCTATTGGCAATTTTTTTTGTACACATTTTATTCCATCAAAGTTTGGGTCCCGGCTATGACTTCCTGTCCTCAGTTCAGTCCTTGGTCAGAGAATGAACCAGCTGTGTATCTACTCTCGCTATGGCCCTGGTGCAACTGATAGGTTCAGTAGAACCTCGTTAATACAAACTAGCTGGGACCTAAACTTGTTCCAACTAGCGAAAATTCGGGTTACTGGAAGAATATGGAATGTTTTGCGGGGAGGAACAATATTCCCCAAAATGTTTAATTCCAGTTGGGATGAGTCTTATAAAATGTATATTCATTTAAATTATGTGTGTACCCGCTTCGGTGGCCGCGTGATCTAACGCGCTACTCTCTGAGTAGAATATACTGTTGAAGACAGGTAGATCAAGGTTCGAATCTTAGTCGGGCGTACTGAAGGTGCTTTTTCTAAAAAAAATTCCACCCTCCCTTCACCCAAATGTGGGTACACTTCATCTGAATATAACCTTCCTAATCCCTAAAACCATTAGCGTAATTAGTACATAAGCGTATAAACCGAACGGGTAGTAAGATGCGCTGCTAATTTATATATATATATATATATATGAAGTTTTACATTTACAGTAGACCTACATATTTTTACAGTTCTATAGTTAGTTATAGTTATAGGAAAACACATTCTGCTAACTACAACATGTAGGTATTAAGAATTAATTATCACTGTTTCTTACAATTCTCTTTTTGGATTTGTTAATAATAAAACTTAGTTTGTTCCACAATCCCCCCTGTCCCCCGTTTGCCCCGCGTTTTCCAAAAATGATTTTTGGACTATCCTGAATTCTGGTCTATCAAAGTTTAGTTTAACAGGTTTTTAATATTTGTATTTAATAATAATTATAGAATAAAATATGTGGGTACATAACATTAGCCATCAGATACTTAGTTCCAATACTTTTCAAAGTTGGTTCGTTTGTTTTTTGTGGGGGCTCCCTTTATCTTAGAATAGATTGGGAGTGAAGCAGCATAATATTGTGGGTTCAAGAACAAGTTCATTTCAGAGTAGTGTGCACTTAACAAAGTGCACAATTGGCACTAACGTGAGGGTGAGGGGGGAACGCTAAGACCACAACACTGTCTAATATAACGGACACTTTCACAAATACAATTGTATAGGCACTTTCAGCTAGAGAGTGAAAATAGTGTAAGGGATTGGGAAGGGGGAACCTTGATCTATCTTTGGGCCTCAACTAACCACTTTTATAATTATGTCAAGCTCTCTGGAGACCATAGCAGATGAAGTACGGAGAGCCCGCTACTTGTAAGCTAGCCAATATAAAAGTTAGCGAAGCGGGGTGTGAGGATAATGGGATGAATTACCCCTCCGAGCGACTGGGGGTGTCCCCCCCTTTAACTCTGGTTACAGGAATAACAAGGTTTAGGAGAGGGACAGACCACACATCTAAACAGGAAATTGAAGGAAAGCTTTCCCAACACAATGTCTAAGGCATGGCACGCGCTCTATCCTCGGCTGAGAACATAGTATTGTGTACATTCACTCCTTACTTTTAACGTGTTTATAATGTTATTATTGTGTAGCTATCACACTGATGGATTGTATTTGAATGTCGTTACAGAACAGACATAAGAGCAAGTATAACATCTGGGATACGACATAATGCTGTAAGTAGCTGAGTTCTACTTGGGGGCTCCATCTGGCAACAAAATGATTGCACATAAGGAAACCATTTTATTTAAATAGGGTTAAGAAAAGTATCGCCCCTATATGACACAAGAGGGTCAGCCATGAGAGCTAATTTATCACTTGATAAGAGGCATAAGAGCTAATTTACGCCTTGATAAGAGACACGAGAGCTAATGTACAGTTTGATTACAGCCATGTGAGTTAATGAGAGCTAGTATACCAATTAATTAGTCATGAAAGCTCATGTATCATTTGATAAGAGACATGGAAGTTATGTAATAGTGAGTGTGCCTAGTTTCAGTGGAGTTTGAAAATCCATCCGAATGTAGTAAAGAATGTTCCTTATCTCTTATCTACATTTCAAGTTGGTTGGTCCTCTTTAATTGGTCCTAATATTGTATATTATTATTGTTAGGTTTAATAATCTTGTCAGAGTCGTGGGAGGAATAAAATATCATTATCGACACAAGATAACTATTTCCTGTGTCCACGATCTAATTAACTTGAAGGGTCAAGCAAAATAGAAGGGAGTGCCAGTCAACAACAGAAAAACAAGTTTGGTAAGAAAAAACGTTTATAATCAAGAATTAGTTGCACAGAGGTTTATCTTTGCAGGACATCGAGAAATAGTTCAACAGTAGTGTATATTTCAAAACCTAAAAAAATAGTTCAACATTGGTGTATCTTTACAAAACCTAAAGTACTAGTTCAACAGTGGTGTATCTTTGCAAAACCTAAATAGCTAACCGTATATTTGTAAAACCAAAGGAACTAGATCAACAGCAGTGTATTTTTGCAAAACCTAAATAGCTAGTTCAACAACTGTGTATCTTTGTAAAACCTAAAGAACTTGTTCCACAGTAGTTTATCTTTGTAATAAATCAAGAACTAGTTACACAGTGGTGTATATTTGCAAAACCTAACAAACTAGTTCCATAGTGGTGTATCTTTGCGAAACCTAAATATTTAGTTCAAAAGCAGTGTATATTTGCAAAACCTAAATAGCTAGTTCAACAGCGATGTATCTTTGCAAAACCTAAAAAGCTATATCAACAGCAGTGTACCTTCGCAAAACCTAAATAATTATTTCAACAGTGGTGTATTTTTGCATGACTTATAGAAATTGTGAGTACTAATATGGTGGAACTATACTAGTGTTAACCTGGGTACTACAATGAGTGTATTCAGGGCATGTGGTCCAGATCTAGCCCCTATTCAGAGTCAGCGACACTAACCATGCGGCCAACCTTGCCCTATAATTTCGGAACACTGCTTGTAGAATGCGAGTTGATTGACTGACGGAACTGGGGAGATAATGGCTTGGGTTCCGGTTCCTTCAAGGACTGTCCTCCAACCACGAGACTGGTGTGAACCACGCTATCTACGGTTTATATAGTGGTGAAACTCTGACCTGCCACATTCCGGAACTTACATTCTTATAGTGGTGAAACTCTGACCTGCCACATTCCGAAAACTTGGATTCTTATAGTGGTGAAACTCTGACCTGCCATATTCCATGACTTTCATTCATATAGTGGTGACACTCTGACCTGCCACATTCCGGAACTTACATTCATATAGTGGTGAAACTCTGACCTGCCACATTCCGGAATTTCCATTCTTATAGTGGTGAAACTCTGACCTGCCACATTCCGAAACTTACATTCTTATAGTGGTGAAACTCTGACCTGCCACATTCCATGACTTACATTCATATAGTGGTGAAACTCTGAACTGCCACATTCCATGACTTTCATTTATATAGTGGTGAAACTCTAACCTGCCACATTCCATGACTTTCATTCTTATAGTGGTGACAGTTTGACCTGCCACAGTCCGGAACATCCATCCTTATAGTGGTGAAACTCTGACCTGCCCCATTCCGAAACTTACATTCTTATAGGGGTGACACTCTGACCTGCCACATTCCATGACTTTCATTTATATAGTGGTGAAACTCTGACCTGCCACATTCCATGACTCTCACTATTATAGGGACGCTCCCAGGATATGTAGATACAGCAATGTATGAACTATACTCCACTTGTAGTCCGAAGGATATGTTTCATCAACCAAATGTATATTTGTATATAGGAGCGTCATTACTTGGCACGTGTAGCAGATGCCCAAAGTAATTTTCATGATGAAACTCCAGTTCACTTGTGATAGCCATTTTTAAAAATGGCACCAGCTGGCAATAAGATGTACCAAAGTACGAGGAAAACATGACATACGAAACCTTGCTACCCCCTAAATCTACCCCGGGTAGCTCTGGTATGACATCAGAATTAGCGTATAGTGTGAAGTGGGGCCATACTTTGACACGTCGCTATAGTATTAATTTTAATTGGTTTTTTTTCGTGTTTTATTTATATTTTATTGTTTATCCGCGTGTACCATAGAAACAAGATGATGTCAAAGTGAGAAAACCGTGTAAGATAGCGAATAGTCCCGTTGCTTCGTTCTAGATAACCAACACAGATTGGGAGCTCGGTTTCTAGTAGAACTACCTGACTGAAAAAACTGAGGGTTTCTTTTGTCCAAAAATGTAGGTGAATATTCGTAGTAAAATCACTTGCAAAGAACAGTGAACTGTTTGAAAGGATTTCTACATATAAATATTCCCTTAATATGTTTTTTTTTTAATTAAAGGAATATTTATGCCAGGAATTCATTCAGTGGTACACTGGATACCACAAGAAATAAAGTATTATTTACCGCTTACTTACTCTATGGAATTAAAATCTCGAAAGTCCATTGCTGCACTTACAAAAGTATGCCACCTATCCCTATATTGAGCTAGTTCTATCCAGTCCATCTCATTACACACCATCTCCCTCAGGTCCATTCTAATGTTATCCTCCCACCTGCATCTAGATCTTCCCATTGGCCTTGCCAGTCATTACCTGAATATGGCTCTAGAATCTCCCATTCATGCTTAATATCCTGCTCACCATAATCTACGAGACTTAATTATCCTAACAGTGTATTAATATATGTACAGTGTATGCAACTCATCATTATGTAACCTCCTTTTCGGACCCAATATATTCCTAATCACTATGCGCAGAAAATCTAACTCTAGCCTAATCTGAAGGTAAAAATTTAGATTCGCAGGATATGCAGTGGGTACAGATATTCTGAAGAGACAGGATTACACCTTTTCAATTCGAGAAATGACTCTTGTGTTTTTACTGCAATAATATTGTAGATGACACCAACCACTTCATAAGGGAATGTTAGGCCGTTACTTTGAAGTTACGCAGATGGACAGCCTAGCGTGAGGTATATACAGCGCATTATTCAATGTGGCACAGATGGCTCACAAGTACCTGCATTTGCTGAGCTTGTATACTCTAATGATTTGAAACTGGAGGGCATCGATGTTGCTCCCATTTGTATTCTCAGTGACCTAAAACTATGTACAAACAGTGAATAGATATACTGGGCGGATCTGCTACTACCATCACACGTTCTACAAGGCTGAAGTTATAAATTGTCAGTAATTTTGCAGAACTTTATGCTAGCAAAGGAGTGTGGAAGTTTCTCTGGTGACAACTGAAGTAATTGGTAACCATCTAAAAACAGGCCTAAACGTGCTCTGCAGAGCGTGAAGCAGTTACATTTGTTAGAGCTGATAAAGTTGTTTGGACACATTTGGAGATGCAAAGTTTCAACATGAGCTATTTTAAATCTTCCTTTCCTTCAGGCTACTTGGATAAATGTCTATCCCAGCTCCCTTCAACTCTGATGAACATGATATGAAAGGCTTTATTACTGAGTTATAAACAAGATGTATCTCAAGGCACTGTCACAATTTTACAGCCTATGGTATTAAGACCCCGCAATGAGGAATCATAGACCATTACGGTGCAGGATAAGGCTCCTCTTCTACTTATTTTTTTCTGTCCAGGCTGAGCACTATATAACTAAATCAAGGTGTTGTTGATATTCTACATTATCTTATATTATCTGTGCCATATGATTGAGCTGTGAATATTGAAGCCAATTTACGTGGTTCAATAGTAGCCATAGTTTCATATAATTGTATATCTGTGGCCTCCTTAACTTAAAATTAGGGTGTTAATAATATATATCAGGTGCATAGCCCTGATGGGTGGTAGGTAAGACGTGTTGCTAAATGTGTGTATATATATGTGTGTGTGTGTGTATAGTAATAGTTATTATAGTCCCACATTTATGAATGTGGATCACTCTGTTAATAGGATGGTAAAACCACATTTTAGCATCCTACAGTAGACACCCACGAATCCAATAAGTTTTCAAAATGGTTCGCACCGGGATGTGCCCACAACCTACATGGGTGTTCTTCCCGTCAATGGATTGAGAGTGTCGTTTCTGCCCAAAACATAAGCCTATATTTTTTATGCAAAAATGCAATTTGTGACTCACTTTTGAATGATACAAAATTATATGATTATGCAATCTGAATTATCCATTAACAACTTCTTCCTGATCCAAAAGAGACCCACGTTTTTGGACAGCATATCACTATTTTCCCATATCTTTGACATATAACATCAAGCAGTATCAGGTTTCCCACTTTCCCAGACAATTCATACAATGGAAGGATGTAGGAGTATAATCAAGAATATTACGTAGATAAATTATATGGCTTTGTATATAAACTAATTCATTTTTAATTAGAAAAACAATAACTGTAGTATTTTTTTAGGTTTTTAGGTTTGAAAACAAGTCAACTTGTATTACATGACCTCACCTCACATTGAACACAATTCGAGCTCTCCGGGGTCTAGTTAGGGGGTAGTTAGGGGGTAGTAAGGTGTCGAATGCCAGGTTTCCGTCGTATTTTGGTACACATTATTACCAGTGTGAGCCAAACTAAAAATTATTTTCACAGTTGAATGAATTGAAAGCCGAGCTGATGCCCATACTGAAAACTAACGTTTAGGCATCTTATGCATGTGACCAAAATGGCGCTTCCAAACCAAAAGACACAGTTGATTCACATCTGCATCGGCTCACAGGATGAAATTGAGTCAATGTGGTGAGATTCTGATTAAAATGTCTTGCACTCAAACTACCTTATCTCTCCCACCGAGGTTTCTACGCACTTAGAGATAACAAGATGAGAGAATACAAGATCCAAGTCAACAAGACACATTCCCGGGGCTAGACTGCCTTCTATACTTGTTGCAGGAGATGAGTCAGGTGGGGAACAAGACGTACCTGTAGTATCACTAGCTACTAGTAGTACTTACCTTGTTATGTCAGGTTGGGAACAAGACGTACCTGTAGTATCACTAGCGACTAGTAGTACTTACCTTGTTATGTCAGGTGGGGAACAAGACGTACCTGTAGTATCACTAGCGACTAGTAGTACTTACCTTGTTATGTCAGGTGGGGAACAAGACGTACCTGTAGTATCACTAGCGACTAGTAGTACTTACCTTGTTATGTCAGGTGGGGAACAAGACGTACCTGTAGTATCACTAGCGACTAGTAGTACTTACCTTGTTATGTCAGGTGGGGAACAAGACGTACCTGTAGTATCACTAGCGACTAGTAGTACTTACCTTGTTATGGACTGTAAATAAGGGAGATTTACATATGAATTAAACCTACTTAGTAAGATTCATGTTACTTAGTACAAGTCTTGCTACCTAGCTAATACAAGTCATATTACCAAGATAGTACAATACTTGTTACCTAGCTAGTAAAGTCATATTACTTGGTTAGTACAGGTCATGTTACCTAAGTAGTACAATAGGACCTGTTATCCAGATACCGTAGTACAAGTCCTATTACCTAGCTAGTACATGTAACGGTGCTAGTTTTGTTGTGCCAGATGCAGCATAAAAGTGTTTTGTTGATCCAGCCGAGTGTTTAGAAAGTATACGTTGACTGTGTCTTGTAGCACATTGCAAGATAAATACGGCGTGCTCTGGTTAATGTTCTTGTTTGTAATGAGTTGGGCGCACATGGGTGGAGCCTGTCTTCACCCACGATATAAACTACAGCAGCTATCGTGGTTAAAACAGTATTGGATACCTCTTTATCAGCAGTTCCCAAACTGTGGTACGCGTGCAATTATTCTTGATGGTACGCCGTGGGAAACCAAACAAAACAAGCAAATTAAAGTCGTAAGAAGATTAGGTCTCGTCAAATTTTTTAAATATATTACAGCCAAGTCTAACCAAAAGGAAAAGAGATTCAAACAGTTGTTTGAAGGGAATATATATATTTTTTTTTTATAGTTCTTTGATACTTGTGCACTAATATACGTATCGATTGAGTAGAAATGCTAAATAAAGATAGATTGTGTCTCTGGGCACCATTAAAAATGTACCTAAATAGTAGTTGAGACAGGAGAAGGCAATTATAAAACAGGTTTACCTGGGAAACCCAGAGGAAAGACGGCCACTAAGTGACCTAAGAGTACTAGATGCAAATAGCGCTGTCGACAGGAAAGCCTAAAGAGCGAGGCTGTGAAGCGACTGAGGTTCAGATGGACAGCCAGGTAAAGGTAAGCTAAACAGTAGATATTCAGAATTATCTTGGTGGTACTCCATAGTCACGGGAATTGTTGTACACCATTCAAAAAGTTTGGGAACTACCGCTCCATATCATTCTAACTCTCACATTGTCATATGACTCTCTCAGTGAATCTAGTTTATATCTTCTATTTCATAGAGTCGTTAAAACCGTATCAATAGAAATAAAGTGGATGATGCACCTCACAGACTTTCTCGCTTCTTTTCCTAAAATGGAGACATTTACTTAAAACTTATAAGACATTTGAAAATATTTTAACAGTTAATAAGAAACGATTAAGATTAATAGTGATATAATTCAATTTTTGGTAAAGTTGACAATCTGTGTTAATTTAACATATAAAAAATATATGTATGATATATAATAATAATATAGGCACTATAGTTCGAGTCATAAATGAAAAAATGAAAAAAGATGTTTGGTAATAATAATTACAAGTTATAATAACTTATGATGAACAATTATGATGTAATCATATAAGTTTTAACAAACATCTAAAAAGTTTGAAACATTAAAATTGTTGACTTTTGAGTCAAATTGCATAAAACAGGATTATGATCCGATGATGTAAACATGCATATATTACTCGTCTTGCGTTATTGGAAGTTAAACAGAGTTATTTGTAAATGAAAATATAAAGAATGAAAAAAGATACGTAAAAATTGAATTCATTTCCTATCTGTAACTCCCTGTTCCTTGGATAATGCTGCAGTCAATGCAACGTATTTGAGCTTCTACATGTCTCGATGCTACAACGGAATCTTCATCAGGTCAGTAAGACATTGTTGCAGAAACACAAGGGACAAAAGAGCATCAGATTATACCAAAGAACATCAATGAAATAATAAACAATGTGTTTTTTACAGAAACATATTGAGGAAAAAGAAATATCTTTGTTCACCAAACTCCCAATTTCCCAAACCTCAATTTAAAGATATATTTGCCAACAGCTCAGAAACTATTGGTTTTATAAAAATAGATTTCAATTAAAAGTTTGTTTTATTTTTAATAGTACTACAATCTTTTAATGATAATTTATTTATTGATATCATATAATTGTGAAGATATAATCAAAATTGGAGATCTCTTCTTATGTAAATTACCCTATAAGTCATATTTATATGAAAATGAAATGCACCATTTTGTTTGTACTGTAATGTTAATTAAAACCTTTAGAATCGCATTCAAGAAAATTGATTATTTTTTCTTTTGGCCCATGAGTAATCTACCCTTAATTTTATAGTTAGATATCTAATTTCAAACTCCAGGGGGGAGCCAAATAAAAACCCTAAATACCCAGTTTAAAATTGCTTCGGCTCTAGAACGAGTCATGAAACACCGATTTTAATCAAATTCTAGAATTCGAGTGTGTTGACTATCACAATACTTTCTTTACCCGGGGTGCTGCGAGAAAATAAAAATACAATTAAGGAACTTTTACTAGTGGCTCAATCAATAAGGAATATTACAACCTCTGACACTTTATACATTCTCCATTAGCAGGAATATTACAAGCTTTGACACCTCTATACATTCTTCACTATCAGACAACGCAACCAGGGATAAACAACCTTAGACCCTAAGGCTGTTTGTGGGATACTGGCCACCCCTGGGTGCAAGAGGGCGGAAGAAGGTTTCATCTTAAGTGGCAACAAATCAACTGCTCTCGCTCGCTGACTCCTTGGCCAGGTGGGAGGCGGGTGGAGGGGAATCAGGAGAAATATTCCGCCACAGCGATACGATTAGACGAGGAACCTGTCCTGAAACATTTTAACGCAAGTGCTTTATCGATTCACGTTTTTCCTTCAAACTTTCCTTCTTTCTCCCTCCGATGGAAAACTTGCCTCTTTGGATCGCATCGTAATGAGCTCTCCTATACCTAGTCTAGCCCATGGAGACTACCCTAGACAAATCTATCCCATGGAGAATATCCTAGAAATTGTATAGCCCAATGAAGACTATCCTAGAAATAGTCCAGCCCATGGATATTATCCTAAGCCTATTCTGCCCAATATAAACTATCCTAGACCTAGTCTAGTCCATAAAGACTATCTTAGACCTATTCTACTTAATAAAGACTATCCTAGACATAATATAGCCCATGAAGACTACCCTAGCTAGAGCTGGACGTATAACTATTAACTGACATTATAAGAATGGTTAAATTGAGTTAGACCTCTAACTATCAACTGGCAGCGTAAAGAGTTCGATCATAGCTAGTGCTGGACGTAAAATAACTGACAACTAGCAGTGCAAGAATGGTACGATCCTAACTAGAGTTAGAAGTCTATCAACGAGCATCGAAATAGTGGTTCCATACTAGCTAGAGTTGGACGTGTATCTATCAACTTTCGGTGCAAAAATAGTTCGATCCTAACTTCAGTTGGACGTCTGAAAACTGGCAGTTAAAGAACGGATGAATTCTGTCTGGTGTTGGGCGTAAAACAGTCATGTGGTAATACGATAACGTGGACAAGCTACTGTTGTCAAGATGGCAGCACAGCCTGGATCTGCAAGAGCCTCAATTATTGTGTATGTTTGCGAGTCAGTCGCTCATGTGAAGTTGTTTCGAACAACAGTATGGTCGGTAAGATGACGTAGTTTCTCACTATGGACATTAACAAATCAAATTATGAAGGGGAAAACCACATCTCTACTCCTTTTCAACACTTCAAGTGAAAACATTTTTTGCTATTTAACTTTTGATGGAAGCTTTCCACTCACCCCTTTCAAAAGTAATACTAAAAATGTGTTGTTTGTCTTTTACTTTTAAAAAAATGATAAAAAGAAGAAGTATCCTTCAAAACTACTTTCTTGCCGGCCATTACATGAATTGAAAGGAAAATGCAATCAAGTAAATGGTTGCGTCATTGTTTTTTTCACCCTGCTCCCTCCCTTTCAACTTGCCGTATATATCAGCGCCGCACTGCGGCCGGATCAGGAAGCGAAGTTTCAATTTCACTAACAGGATTCGGGCCAATCCCAAAAGTAGCAAGCAAATCCTTCAAAGTCCTGTTCGATCAGGCCACGGGACAGGACCTGCTCAGACGTTTAGAAGGAGGTGAGGCGGTTCTTTATGTTCGTCCTGCTTCGAGTCATCACTTTTATTATCCCGGGACACCTAGAGGGGGGAGGAGGAGGGGTTGGATAGTTCCAGTCTTCAGCACAACTTGGGCAGGGTGGGGGAAGTTATAATATACATGACAACTTGGGGGTATCTCCAGTCTCCAGAACAACCTGGGGGTATCTCAAGTCTCCAGAACAACCTGGGGGTAGCTCAAGTCTCCTTAACAACCTGGGGGTAGCTCAAGTCTCCTTAACAACCTGGGGGTAGCTCAAGTCTCCAGAACAACCTGGGGGTAGCTCAAGTCTCCTTAACAACCTGGGGGTAGCTCAAGTCTCCAGAACAACCTGGGGGTAGCTCAAGTCTCCAGAACAACCTGGGGGTAGCTCAAGTCTCCTTAACAACCTGGGGGTAGCTCAAGTCTCCTTAACAACCTGGGGGTAGCTCAAGTCTCCAGAACAACCTGGGGGTAGCTCAAGTCTCCTTAACAACCTGGGGGTAGCTCAAGTCTCCTTAACAACCTGGGGGTAGCTCAAGTCTCCAGAACAACCTGGGGGTAGCTCAAGTCTCCTTAACAACCTGGGGGTAGCTCAAGTCTCCTTAACAACCTGGGGGTAGCTCAAGTCTCCAGAACAACCTGGGGGTAGCTCAAGTCTCCTTAACAACCTGGGGGTAGCTCAAGTCTCCTTAACAACCTGGGGGTAGCTCAAGTCTCCAGAACAACCTGGGGGTAGCTCAAGTCTCCTTAACAACCTGGGGGTAGCTCAAGTCTCCAGAACAACCTGGGGGTAGCTCAAGTCTCCTTAACAACCTGGGGGTAGCTCAAGTCTCCAGAACAACTTAGGGACTGTTTCATAAAACTACAAGTATGTTACAAGTTAATGTTTTACAACTGTAAATATAAAAGTTTTATAAATAAAATAGTTTTACTTGTAAATTATGGTGCAATTATTGTAGGAAGTATTTACAAGTCACCTGTTTTATTTACAAGTGAAATATTAACATAGGAGTATACAATCTAGTCCCAATTGTTACAGCAATCAGAAGTACACAAACTATTAGAACATTATATTGTGACAGGTTTAGTTAAATATTAAAATAAATGTATAGACATGAATATATTTTGTTTGGAGCTTCCTAAATTAGAGTTAAAATTATAGAATGAAGAACATTATATTAATTTCCTTTGTTTTTGAGACTCAACATCAGTGTAGAGCACTTTCGTGAACTAAGGCAGCTCCTGATTTATTTTGTACACCAATAATGACCCATATCTTGTTATAATTTCTCAGTTTTCAATTAACTCATTAGAGACTGTTCATATGTGGCCGTCTCCTAACCTCAATATCACCTGGGCCCACCCTCATTATATGTCTATAAACATAATACATATGTTAGGTACGTAAAATGTATACACATGGGATTTTAACTAATTATATACAAGTAGTTTATTAAAATTGTACTTGTAAAGTATTTTACCTTTCGGGTAAGACTTGTAGAAAATACTCCTTGATTTACAGGTGTATGAAATTTCAATTATAATTATAAGTGTTTACTTGTAGCTTTATTAATCGTATTTTTTTAATTTCCACCCCGGTTCGATTTCAGGTATGGCCGAAAAATTTATATTTGATGAAATGTGGGTTTACCCTTTCACAGTGATGAATAAGCGGCTGGGGGACTGGATGTTGTGCTTGTCCTAGTCTTAATTTATATTATAAGGCATATGAAACTATGACTGTCCTGGCTGGTAGTGGAAAATATACGGCTGGAATAATAAACTAGCTCAGGCTATAGGCTGGAAACAGTAATGGATGGATATCAAATAATAATAATAATGTCAATACTGTGTTAGAAAGTGTGTTAACAGCGTCAGACGAGTTAACGGAATCAGCCCCAAGCAGGCTAAGAGTCTCAATACTTGGGCTCAGAAATTGTAAAAGAACGTGAGGGAAATCTTTGGGAGGTGGCCCAGGGACATGCAGGGACATCCCCCCTTCCCTGACATGTCAAGACCATACTGAGCATAGACTGATGAAACGCAATAGTACCAGTACTACTTGGCTTGACGTAGACAAGATACAGGCTGGAGATACACTGATACTTTACACATTAGTGACGATACTACGTGGCTTGACGTGGAAAAATTACAAACTGGAGATACACTCGTGCAATACACATTAGTGCCACTATTACGGAGTATACCCAATCACCGCCTTCTATTACAGTTCAGGATGATGATAGGGGTGTTTATCCCCTCCCCTACCATCAAATATAAGGAACTAACCCCTAAAAAATATCCATCACTAATACTCATTCAGGTTTTGATCATGTTTGGCAGAATTTTTTATATCTCTTTCAACTACTATAGACCCTGTGGCCAAAAGTTCCATATGGAACACACTCTGTGAATGTGTGAAGACAATCTTTGTGGAGTATTAACTAGAGCTATTCCAATGTTACATATGGAACACACTCTGTGAATGTGTGAAGACAATCTTTGTGGAGTATTAACTAGAGCTATTCTAATGTTACATATGGAACACTCTCTGTGAATGTGTGAAGACAATCTTTGTGGAGTATTAACTAGAGCTATTCCAATGTTACATATGGAACACTCTCTATGATTGTATAAACACATCGTGTATTGTTTATGGAGTATGAACTCCAACTACTGATGTTTTGATTCCTTGAACACACTCCTTGAGTACATACAAATCATTATTAGATGTTAAATTCAATGTTCTCACCAACAGGAGTCTTAATTCCGTACATAATGAAACTCACGCTTTTGGTGGCTAAGCTACGTATGATCAGATATTATTACACAATCCCAGTCTGTCTACTGCCTGGCCCTAGGACTTTCGTTCAATGGATATTCTCTGGCGGACATTTGAGGTCATCTGCATCTATAGGTTGAATGATCCAAGCCTAAGGTGTCATTCTACATGTGATGGAGAGGTCGGGGTTAGTATCCCAGTCAGCTGTACTGAGGATATCCACTCTCCCACCACGCACTTAGGTACTTACTCACTCCGTGGCATTATTAACTCGAAAGTTAATTGCTACACTTACAAAGTACACCACTTGTCCCTATCCTGAGCTCGCTTCATCCAGTCCACCTCAATACACTCTATCTCTTTCAGGTCCATTATAATGCTATCCTCCCCTTTCCAGCTACGTCCTGCCAATGGTCTCCCCATTGGGTTTGCCAGTCACTAACCTGAACTTGGTTCTAGATTCTCCCATTTTCGCTGCATGTCCTGCGCACCGTAATCTACAAGACTCGATTATCTTAACAATGTCTTGTGATGGTTGCAAGGCTTGTAACTCATCATTATGTAACCTCCTCCCTCCCCAGTAGCCTTGTCCCTTTTAATACAAATATCTTTATGGGCACCTTGTGTTCTACAGGGTGTCCAGCAGCATGGAAAACCTGGAAAACAGGGAAAAGTCAGGGAATTTGCTCAGTCAGGGAAAAGTCAGGGAATTTGATAAAATTTCTGGAATTTCCACATATTCATTAAAATAAGAGGCCTAAGTTATTTTCATTTACAATAACCAACTGTCAAAATATTTTTTTCTTTCGGTTAATACTTACTGCGAATTTCTTTAAGTACAGTTGCTCATGTTGAGTATACTAATCACAATTCTACAAATCAACATGGGATTTTCATCTCTACTTCCCCCTTCTATTGCATATCTTTAGCCAAATTTGAGGCATTAGTTCATTAGCCCGTGTAAGGCGATCTTTTAATGTATAAATATAATCTAACTGAAATCTAACTTGGATTGCACGACCTAACAGCCCATTGCTTTAGGCTGACATCATTCAACCCCTTCATTGAGTGTTTCCATTTCAATGTGTGTGTATGTGTTTGTCTCAAAATACTACACTAAGTTGCGATTTTAATACAATAATGTTTATAATATAGTGACTGGAAAAGTTGTAAATTTGCTCTGGAAAACCTGGAAAAGTCAGGGAATTTTAAAATATAGTTTGGCTGGACACCCTGGTTCGAACACCCTACAATTTTTTTTTGTCATTTAAGGTAAAAGACCGCGTTTCACACCCATAGAGAACAGCCGGTAAAATTATTGTTTTGTATATTCTGAGTTTTACATTCATTGACAGCAGGCGAGATTTCAACAACTTACTGACCAAGTAATAGAGTGCATTTCCCGATGTATTATTCTCATTATTTCCAATCTAATAACGTTATTGCTAGTTAAAATTGTTCCTAAATACCTAAACTCTTTAACCCTGTCAAATGATACGCTGCTCGAAGTAATCATTAAATTCATATCGTCCCCAATCTGTATTAACTGAGTGATCTTATACTTAGTCCTTTCAGCGTTCACTTCTAACTCCATTTCCTACAAGCCTCTAATAAAACGTGTGCATCTCTTGCAACATCTTCCAAACAAAGTTAAATAACCTGCGTACCCTACCCAATGGCTGCATTGTATCGTTTGATGCCAAACATTCCCTAATAGCATACTCTAACGCTAAATTCAAAAGTAATGTGGAAAGTACATACATCTCCTTGTTTCAACCCATTATGGATTTCGAAAGTATTTACCTCAAATAGCTTGACGAGTTTTTTGGGCACCCCAAACTTAATTAGAATTTCATATAATTTGTTTCTTTTAACTGAATCATAGGCCTCTTTTTAAATCTCTGTATAATTAATGCAGGTATATTTGGCTATAAATCCACCCTCCTCATATTTTTCCCATTAGTGTAAATATGTAGATATCCGGAACTAGTAGCAAGATGGTACGAACAGTTGGTGTGACGTCAGTATCAGAAGCCGGTAGCCTCAATAATTATAGTACCGACGATAAAATACCGTTTGGATGCTTCGATCACAGAACCCCCAGCTGACCAATTATAAAAAAACATATATGATGAGTATCCGTCTACTAATTTAACGGTTAAAAATCTTGAAGCAAATTAAAAAAATCGATTCGGGGGAAATGTTTTAGGCCCAGAAATTGAAACGAAAACAAAAATAACGCAAGCGAAAATAAAATAGCTTTCATCTGAAGAGATTAATTTCAAAACGCGGTTTACCCATTAATTTTTTTTTGTGTGTGTTCGTTGGTGGGGGGGTGAGGGTCGGGCTAGATTAAAACCAACCTAGGCGAGTGTACGTGGGGTGTAAAACTGGAATTGAATTTATTCACCGAAGCATGTCCAGATTCCTCCCCCCTCTCACTTCTTATACAAGAATTGGCTCTAAAATAAACTGGTATCGGATCAGTTCTAGTCTTTGGATTGATTCAAACACAACTGGAGAGTTATTAAACACTCTCGTCCCACTCATTTGTTTCAAGAAATGGAGAGAATAGTCTGGGGTTTGAGTCTCGTTCTGACACGGTCATAAAGACTCCTACATTAGCTTGCTGTTCTATGACACGATTAGACGAGAGATTAGCACGTCTACTTTGGGTCGGATTGTAATAGGCTGCGTCTAGAGGTGATATAAATATTGTCATGTTATTTCAACTCCGGATTCAACAACTAAAATAGTTTCAGAATCAGCTTCAAACCCTTTCTTTCCATGTTTCTCCAAGCCAGTGGAATAGCTTAGAGGTTTTCGACTTAATATTCATAGGAGGAGCCGGTGGTATTGGCGTTCAGCTCCCAAGCACGGCAACAGAGTACTTAACCTGATATAATGGAACACGCGTGCAAACACAAGACAAAGACGCAAACGAACCAAAAACGTAATCATTTTAAATTGAGTTTGATCTAGTAAACATTGAAGAGTCAGAGAGAGACAGTGATGAGTCACAGAGTGACAGTGATGAGTCACAGAGTGACAGCTATGATTCATAGAGTAACAATTATTAGTTAAAGCGAAATAGGGATGAGTCAGAGAGTGACAGTAATGAGTCAAAGTTACAATGATGAGTCACAAAGAAATCGCGATGAGTAATAGTGACAGTGATGAGTTAGAGAGTGAAAGTGGTGAGTCAAATAAAGACAATGATAAGTCAAAATGACACAACGATGAGTCAAAGAGTGCCAGCGATGAGTCAGAGACAGTTATGAGTCACATATTTACCATGATGAGCCATAGAATGACAGTGATATGAGTCAGAGAGAGACAGTGATTAGAGTCAGAGAGAGACAGTGATATGAGTCAGAGAGAGACAATGATTTGAGTCAGAGAAAGACAGTGATATGAGTCAGAGAGAGACAGTGATTTGAGTCAGAGAGAGACAGTGATTAGAGTCAGAGAAAGACAGTGATTAGAGTCAGAGAGAGACAGTGATGAGTCAGAGAGAGACAGTGATGAGTCAGAGAAAGACAGTGATTTGAGTCAGAGAGAGACAGTGATTAGAGTCAGAGAAAGACAGTGATATGAGTCAGAGAGAGACAGTGATTAGAGTCAGAGAAAGACAGCTCTGTGAGACACAAGTACCATTACAGCCTTACTCAAAACTTTCCAAATTGTACATGTGACAACATAATATATCCCCAGTTTGTTGTGGAGTTCCGGTCAAATAGTTGTTCACACAAATATTCAAATTGAAGGTTTCCCCGAGTGAACGGTGCTATGACCGTGCCCTTATGGGCCTTTGTTGCCCCCAGTCTCGTCCACCCTATACATCGTCCTTTTCCTATTACATACTTTACTTTGTGTTTGTCGAGCGTTCTTTATTCCAGTGTCTGTCTTTGTCTGTCCCGTGTACTGCAGTTATTCCCCCACGGAGCAGTTTCCAATAATTGAATCGCTCGCTCTTCCAATAGCCATAATACACTAATACCACCGACATGTATAACTCATACATCTAGCTCCAACATTCTGACAGAATATACCTCGTAGCCCGCTTCTTTGGCCGAATGGTTTAAGGCGTTATTCTAGTAGCCTGCTGATGACGAGAAGATCGGGGTTCCAATCCTGATCGGTTCTACTAAGGGTGGTTTTACTCCTACATGGTTTCCCACTCTCCTTCCATGCAAATGCGGGTAGGCTACCTCTAAAATGTTTCCTTCCTCATCCCTACCCCATTTTAATAATTATCGTATGTGCGCACAACCTGAATTGGTAGTAAGACATTCTGATATATATATATACACCTCGTAGTGCTTCCAACATTGTGACAGAATATACCTCATAATGCCTTCAACATTCTGACAGAATATACTTCATGGATCCTCCAACACACTGACAGAATATACCTTGTAATACCTCGAACATTATGACAGAAAATTCCTCGTAATGCCTCAAACATTGTGACAGAATATACCTCGTAATGCCTTCAACATTCTGATATAATATACCTATTGTAGCCCCCAAGTCTTTGTGGTATAATATATATAATATAATGTGACGCTTCTATGACTCTGACAAAATATACATCGTGGAGCCCTTGGGTTTTTGTGATGGAATGTACCTCTTAATGTCTCCAAGATTCTGGAAGAATATACCAAGTTGAACTTCAAGACTCTGACAGAGTATACCTTCCAGAGCCTCCAAAGATTCTGCATTGTATCCCTTTTGGACTCACCAAGGTTATGACAAATATACCTCATGGAGCCTCTAAAGTTATCACAGAATATACCCTCTTAAGCTTCCAAGAGTCGGACAGAATATACCTCATGAGCCTTCAAGGTACTGAAAGAATATACCTCGTGGAGACTCCAAGGCTCTGATAAAATATATATTGTGGAACTTTCAAGACTATGTGCAAGAATATACCTTGTGAAGCTTATTCCCCAACAATACAGCTGTTAAGTGAAGTTTAGTAGCGGTGTCCTAGGTTAATGTAAGAGTTCAAAATGTATGTAAATAAAAACCCGTTTGTATGCTTGATAGAGCTACTCCCCAACTACTGAGGTATTCCACGACCCAGGAGTATTCCCATCCAGAAAGGAATTTATATTTCCTCCCTTCTAGATCTGATGTCTGGATCAGTTTCATACTTATTTGAAAAAATAAAACCCCTTCCATGATAGTTCGGTGGCACAAGAAGGGCCCGGCAGATAGGAGGGAACCCGGTCTCTCTTCTTCTAGTTTTAGAATCAATTCCGCATTCCGAATAGGAAATGGATCCCGGATCCTGATAGTGGCTGAAATACAACTGGTTGCCAATACAACCCCTTTCTTGAGGAATGATTGGGGTGCTTGGGTGAAGAGCAGACCAACTCACACATATTAACAGTTGCTAGTGAGGACAATGTTTCATAGTAAGAATAGGTATGATTGTACTGTAGACTATCACACACATTTACAGTTGCAAGAGAGGACATATTTCATGGTAATATGTATGAGTGTACTGTAGACTATCACACACATT
>CABFWB010001606.1:24283-63276 GCA_902151455.1 Timema bartmani
TCCCCCCCCCTCCCCCTCCACGCATGACCCATCAATCAAAGTGAAGCTTGTCGGGCCAATTTCCCCAGCGAATTCCACCCTCCTTCCCCTTCTCAGGAATACGTGAAATTCCAATCTGGTCAATACATGCCCTATTTTCTGTAGGCCAGTTTGCACGTCCGGGAGAGGTTGCATATATTTCAGGGATGAGAAACTTACATTTTAGAGGGGCTCTAAGGTGGTAAGGGGAGGAGGGGGGAGAGGACTTCCTTCGGCAAAGTCCGAGGGATTGAAAAGCAATTTCTGTGGAACCAACGAGGTCTGTTTGTCCCTGATGTCTCTCTCTCTTTCCTACACAAATGAGGCACATGTGTTGAACTCATACAACACTGGATATCGGTTAAAGGAAGGTTATATACCAGAGAAGCGAGATATTGTTCTTAGCTCCGAGATAAGGTTCTTAGTACTGAATTCAGAAATAATGTTCCTAGCTCTGAGAACAAAGATAGGGGTCATAGTTTTGAGTAAATTATAATAAACCTGACACTTAGTACACATACAATATGTCTGAATGAGTGGCCATTAAGTTTACCGATACCTTGCAAGCAGTAGATTCATCAATAATATATTCCCGTCCAGTAAATTCGCAGACATCTTCCCAGTCAGTAAATTCAACGATATTTTTCTAGTAGTAGTTTCACTAATATCTTCCTAGCTAGCAAATCCACTGATATCTTCGTAGCCAGTAAATTCCCTAATATCTTCCTAGCCAGTACATTCATTGATATATTCCCATTAAGTATATTCACTTATATTTTCCTAGTCAGTATATTCACTGACATCTTCCCAACCATTAGATTAACTGATATTTGCAAGGCCAGTAAATTCACTAATTACTTGCTATACAATATATTCTCTGACATGTTCCGAGTCAATACATTCGCTTACATACTCCTAGCCATTAAATTCACTTACATTATCCTATCTGGTCAACTCAATTATATATTTCTAGCAAGAATATTCACTTACATCTTCCTTTCAAGTGAATTCGTAGATATATTTCTAGCCAGTAAATTCTAGGACATCTTCCTAGCCATTAAAATACCTCATTTTTTCAAAACCAGTAAATTCCTCCACTTCCTCTAGCTATTAAATTTTTAGAAATACTCCCTGTAAGAAAAATTTTCTTTAATTTTTACTTGCCAATAAATTTCTTTACTTTATTTTGGGGATTAAATCCCATTCTTTTTTTCTATTAAATTCATTATTTTTCTTCCTAGCAAAATGAATTCTTAGTCATCACAATCCTTTATTTACTCTTACCCTTAATCTGCCTCTTGGCCTGGTGGTCAGTGCCCCTGGATACTGATCTAGAGGACCCGGGTTGAGTCCCGGCTCTACCACAGGAATGTTTCCTTCGAAAGGGTATGGTTAATTTGGCTTAAAGTTCTAAACTGGCTCCACAATACCTTCAACCATCATCACACCATCTCACTGCAGGTATGACGTGTAGACAACCTCCAAGGTCCACCCTGTACAACGTCCTGTTTCCATAGAGCGGTTAGAAGTCTACATACAAGGCGACCTTATTAGATACGGCAGATCTAACAGTCAAATATGCCATAAGTTACGCTAAAAATATCTTACCCATTTAATTCCACGACTTTCTTCAATATTGTAAATTTTATAGTCAATTAATCCGTGACATCATCCTAACAGTAAATTCTATGTCTTCCTCCCAACTATTATATTCTCTGTACATGATGAGTAGTGTGAATTAAAAAGAACTGCACCAGATTGTCCATGCAGAAAGGACGGTAAACGACAATGTGGTACCAAACAAGCTTCATCCTCCATATTCAACCAGACACAAAAAGAAGTGTAGCCAGACCTCGAATAATCTCTGCTACTCAATTTTGTCATCGTTTCAGTAATTTATTGAAATTTGACTGCCTTTTCAGACATCGGCTCACGTACAGCCAAACCAACAATCTCGCGTCAAAATACGTTGGTTATTGCGACCAATTAACGCACAACATGATTGCATTTCATTGTGCTTGAGTACTTCAATCAGTGTCGGTCTGATTATGCATGCTAGCTTAGCGCTTCAAAATGTTGTTCCAAAAATAGATCCTCTTTTGTAAGTACGTATTGTATAAGAGTGTCTCTCACAAGTCTGATAAAACACCCAACAATCAAATCACTCAAATTATTTCCAGTTGTATTATACTATTAGCGATATACCCGTTCTTCGCACGGGGAATCTATTAAGTAACTTTGTGATTTTTAGTATATAAAATTAACCACACGGAAAATTAACCAAATCTTAAATTATGTTTAAATATTAATCCTTTATTGGTTTAAATTATTTTACAAAACTTGAAAAATAGGTTGAGCTTTGACTAATACACAATGACAAAATATAGATCTAATCGGAACATACAATATTCATTAATATCTTGTCTGCTAGCGCTAGTAAAACAATGCCTTCTCTACCTGTAAGGTAACCAGAAAGTAAAAAGAAAGAAGAGTGACCTAACATATAAATAATTGGTTGTTAAAGAGTCAAAACAAATTCATTTGACATAGTAGCAGTTAAAGTTTTTAAAATAAATAATTCATTTTCAACTTTTATGGCCTAATTCGATCCTCTATTTGGAATCTGCAACATTAAATTTTTGTTTTTTGGCCTTTTCTAGAGAACATTATCTTAAGACCTTTCGTAATTCCAAACTTTAGGTTTTTAGGATGTTTAAAAGTGTTCGAATAAAACATGCGGATAGAGAAATATCAAATTATATCGAATTAGGATATTCAACACCCGACTGCACTCTTTATATAATTTCTTCTTTAACAATATCAAGATAACCATGACAATCCCAAACCAAATCTGTCACCCAATACATTTTAAAAACCATCTTTGAAACGAAACATTAATCAGATCACAAACGAACTCAAACCATAGAAAATGTACTAGTTGCCTAAGAGCATAAGATAAAATGAGAAAATAAATTATACACATTGTTACAAAAACATCTCAGTCTAGCAAAGAGCATTAATGTAATAGTTGGCTGTCAAATAGACAATTACCTGCCCAATTTCAATTTTTTTTACTACAACAACAACAAATTTCTAATAGTTGTTAAATTTCGAGGCTTTTATTTATTAGATCCCGTTTTCAAGTTTAAATTATTTTATGATTATTTGGGGTGGTCTTTGTACATGATTGCAAATATGTCAATTTTTTACTACACCTAAAAATTCTTTTAGTATTATTTTTTGAGATTCTAATCAATTCCCCTCCTATTTTCACAGTCTTAGTTACAAAATTTAAAAAAAACGTTGGTACTTTTCTAGTTATCTGGGGAAGTTCATCCACGTTCCTGACAAATTTCAATTTTCAACCCCACCAAAAAGTATAGCTTTTATATGTTTTGGAAATCTCTATTCCGACTACCCTCCACCCTCCCCACAGACCAATGACCCTTTTTTTTTTAATTATAAATGCTCAGACTCTTATGGTTATTCAAGTTTTTCCCTGTACATGTAAATATTTCAATTTTCCACCATACTGAAAGGGTTTTATTTTATTTGTTTAGGAAATCTTTGACTACTGATGACGGGGAGATCAGGGTTTGAATCTCGGTTAGTGGTTTTCTTTCATTGTTTTCCGCTCTCTCTCCATGAATATGCCCTCTATAGTTCAGTCTTACTCATCCTTAACACAATATCATAATTATGATATAAGTGCATAGACCAAACGGGTAGTAAAGCGCAATGTTAAAAACAAACAATAAAACTTCATAGCTCGTATCTATAAGATATTTCTTTAATTTCAAACGAATTGTAGCAGTTCCTCTAGTGACATCATAATTCCCACATTCAGTTACTAAGCCAGCGTGCCGGAAGTAGTTCTGAATAGTGGTGATTGCCACACTCCTCCATGCCTTTTTCGGTAGCATACAGCGAAATAAGCTGTCGGTCTTTTCTTACTGCAACCGCGGTATGAAGCTTAGCCTAAGCCCATGTGGGTGGCTGTCTGCACTCAGCCTTCCGTCCCCTTCCCATTCAATAATTTCAGTTGCTCTATGTGCTACCAAAATAAGAACTTTGGTATAGAAATAGTGTTTCCAAATCTTAGGTTCAAACACCAATAAAGGTTTGTTTTCAAAAAGTTAGAATGGCATTTTCCTTCGGATATTTTGGTTTTTAGGTTCACTAAAACCGTTCATAATGAACGAGATTTTTCAACATATTGACAAGTGAAATGTATGTGTAACATAAACTAATTATGTTTATTGCAGTATGTAGCCAGATGTTCACTATAACCATAGATGAATAATGTATATAATAGTAAGGAAGGCACAAACTTAGGATTCTTTGAGTGCGCACAGATATCCCAAGTTTAGGCTTGCTATTTTTCTAGGTTTCGGATATAGCCGTGACAGTCACGCAGTCCTAGGCGTAAGGCTATAAAAATAGTAGTTTGAAGTTAAAAAAAAAAGTACCTGCGTCAAATTCTCAAGTTTTCCTGAGTACAAATGCTAAGCTATTCCTTTTCTATGTTTTATGGTTTTGGAGTTACTCACATACCTTATCACGTGATTTAAGGCATCAAACTTACAATATAATTTAAGGGTGAAGATAATAATTACGAGATGCACACCCCAATATTTCCTCCAGGAAGTAAATCTATGACAAATGTAAGTATTTTTTCTTGGTCTTAGTATTAATTGAAGTAGTGGTCAAGTGATCAAAGGTGCCAGGTTCACAAAAGTATGGATAATAAATCAACGCTCAATTTATACTCCTCGGTTTTGTATTGTGAGAATGCAAACAATCAGAGGTATAGATTTTGAAGTAGTCCGCCCTGGCAGCTAAGTGTCCCAAGGCGTTGTGGTCTCCAAATAAGTAGAAATGTATATATACGCCTGATGTATACAGCTTCAGACATCGCTAAGTTCCTTTGCAAAATTGGTTGCTCTTGAAGTTACAATGTTATCACACAAATGTATATAAGATTTTATTCGATTATTTCCTGTCCACCTCTGTGGTCTGGTGATCATAGTTCCTGGCTACAGATCCCGGCTTCGATCCTCAAAGCTACTTGAATAAATCTGAGATTAACGTCTGGACGTCTTGTGCTGACAACACGACACCCTCTAGCTGCCAAATGTTGGCAATGTTATCGCCAACAAGCGGCGGTGGCTCGGTCATTATAGCTCGCTTGCGGGCTCACACCAAGGAGTTTTTTTAAATATATTATTTCCTTGTTTTCTCTGAGGCTTAAGCTGCCTTTTGATGGGAAAATTAATCTCTTTGCTTGAATATTTAGCATTTAAATGTGAGATTAAAACAAATAAATATTTTTAACGTTACCTATGTGTTGTTTTATTTGTTAAATAGACACTATTTGTCTTCTAATGTGAATACAGCGCAGCCAGATCAAAATATAGTTTACTCTTTGGATTGCAGTGGATTTGGCGATAGAGTAAGATATAAAAAATTAACTCTACATTCAATATGAGAATAAAAAGATTGATCACGTGGTTTAAGACATAATATTTTAAAATGATCAATTTCATTGGATTTTGAAAGAAACAAAATAGCTCATGTGTTAACCGGACGTCTAAGTTATTTCCAAGCGAAATCTCAGCACAATCGGTGTGGTGGTTTTTGCGTTATTAATATACAGAGATCGATTAATTTTTCTATACGAAATAGATGAATCACACGACATAGACCAATAGCCGAGAGAATTACTACCCTGAAGGCTCGGATACCGACTGTGGCACATGGGTTTGATAGTAATCATTTCAAGATTTCCCAAACTCAACTAAAAGTATATTTCATCATAGATCATAAGCTAATGATGTTATACTATTAACACTCATTCTAGATCATCAGCTACTGAGGTTATTATACTATTCATATTCATCCTAAATCATCATATACTGATATTATTATACTAATAACACTCATCCTATAACATCACTCTTGAAGTTATTGTACTACTAATATCCATCTTATATCACCAGTTACTATTGTTATACTATTAACACTAATTCTAGATCATCAGCTACTGATGATATACTATTAACACTTATTCTAGATCATCAGCTACTAGATGATATACTATTAACACTTATTCTAGATCATCAGCTAGTGATGTTATACTATTAACACTAATTCTAGATCATCAGCTACTGATGTTATACTATTAACACTAATTCTAGATCATCAGCTACTGATGATATTCTATTAACACTTATTCTAGATCATCAGCTACTGATGATATACTATTAACACTGATTCTAGATCATCAGCTACTGATGATATACTATTAACACTTATTCTAGATCATCAGCTACTGATGTTATACTATTAACACTAATTCTAGATCATCAGCTACTGATGATATTCTAACACTTATTCTAGATCATCAGCTACTGATGATATACTATTAACACTTATTCTAGATTATCAGCTACTGATGATATACTATTAACGCTTATTCTAGATCATCAGCTACTGATGTTATACTATTAACGCTTATTCTAGATCATCAGCTACTGATGTTATACTATTAACACTTATTCTAGGTCATCATCTACTGCTGTTATTATAGTAATAATACCCCTGATGTAAGCACACATTTCATTTTATGCTAGCACCGCATTTTAATACCCAATTTGGTTATAAGCATAGCCTATGTACTGAATATGCTTGTATGATAAAGATGAAAAAAGTTAAATTTAGAGAAAGTGTATCCGCATTTACATCAATGAAGAGTACATATTATTAACATTCAACGTGGATAAATAGTATTCAATGTTTTTGTACTATTAACCATATCCTAGATAATCAGCCTATATTTTTATTACAATACTAACTTCTATCCTAAATCATTAATGAATTTGTATTAATAATATCCTTTCTAAATCAGCCACTGGTGTTATTCTAATAACATCCATTCTAGATCACCATCACTTTATATTATTATTATTATTATTATTATTATTATTATTATTATTATTATTATTATTTTACTTACATCCACTATAAATAACTGTTGGTTTTGTTCTACGCACATTTATGTACTGTAAATTATTTGATCAAAAATAAATAACGTTCTGTACTCACAAATTAGCATCTTAGAAACGTGATTCTTGTTTATTCCACAACAAATTCAAACATTAATAAACTCGTGAATGTCAAAGAGCTCTAAACATTTCTTTAAGAACTGAAATATATTTTTCTATTTATATTTTAAATATTTTCTTAATAAAAATCGTTAATTTACCCTAGTATTTTGTTTTAATACTAAAACTATTATTATTAATAAAAAATAATATTATAATAATAATAATACGAAGTATGTTACATTTTCTACCACTTTTTTTTAATCTATTTTTGTGTTTAAAAATAGTCTTGGATTATTTCTGGAATGTGTATTCTAAAACATAAAATTATTTCTTCTCAATAGAAGAGGGTTTTTTCAATATTTTTTTTAAGGGATGAGCTCGGTCATGTCAAAGAGGTCTATAAATCTCACTAATAACTGAATATATATTTTTTTATTGTGATTTGATGTTTTTTTGTTTAGTAAGCCATTGTGATTTCTACTAGTATTTTAATGTTCTACTACTTTTAATGTTCTACCACTTTGTAACCCATTTTTTGTTTTTAAAAATAATGTTGAATTATTTCTGGAAAGTGTATTCTGGAAACATACAATTATTATTTCTTCCCAATAAAAGTGTTTTTAATATTTTATTATATTTTCAATAATCAATTTTTAACTATAATATTCTACTAAAGTAAATATAAACAACCCAGAGATTTCCTTGCCTCAGTCAGGAATTTAAAAAATAGGCCTAATACATATTTATTGTATTTTTCGTAGTAGGCTGGTGCTAAGGAAAGGCTAGAGGAGATGTTTTGGGATGAAGGCACGCCATGTCCTAGGTCAGGGGTTCTTAACCGGGGGTATCCAAGATCTAATAGCTTTTATAGATTTCATATAAGGGGCTTTCTATGAAAATCTGGGTATAGATTGTGTAGCTGTGATTTGCCTTTTTTTATATGAATACATATGATAGAATCCTTATGATTTTCTTTCAATTGTTCTGTTTTTAGTTTTAGAGTAAAACTCCTCCATTGACATCTTGGGCAAATATTGGGGGGGTCTGTAATAGTAAAAAGATTAAGAACCCCTGAAGTTATCATGCATACTATTAATATCCACCCTATAATATAAGCCACAGCTGTTATTTTACTAATAACAACAACAAATATAATTCTGTACTGCTAATATTATTTTATTAACATCCATCCTAATTCATCATCACCGCTGTTTTATACTACTATCACACATCCTAGATAATCAGCCTCTGATGTTATTATAATAATAAAACACATATTATATTACTAACCCTTA
Organism: Timema bartmani; assembly: GCA_902151455.1. Taxonomy (NCBI): domain Eukaryota; kingdom Metazoa; phylum Arthropoda; class Insecta; order Phasmatodea; family Timematidae; genus Timema; species Timema bartmani. The sequence continues at coordinate 32,703 of CABFWB010001606.1, forward strand.
ATGTTATTCTACTAACACACATCCTAGATCACCAACCCTTAATGATATTGTACCAGCACACATCCTATATATTCAGCCCCTGATGTTATTCTACTAACACACATCCTAGATCGGCCCTAGGTGATATTATACTATAAACACACAATCTAGTTGTTTTGCTCCTGATGTTATACTAATAGCACACATCCTAAATCGTCAGCTAATGATATTATATTAACACATGTCCTAGATTACTACCTGATGATATTACTATAAGAACATACATCCTAGATAATAATCCCTGATGTTGATATTCCCATCCATGCTCAAGTACGTATATTTATATTATTGTACTAAAAAGAACTGCTGTCCTACATTTGATGCATCAACAAACAGTCACGTGGGACTTGAGGATATGCAACAATTACCATTATTGAGGAGATACGTTATTCTCACACATGCACACACATGGACATACCCTCAAATCAAGCGTGGCTCTGGTCGTCAATGGCACTATATCACCTTCACAGAATGTACGTGTTCTAAGGCTCCAATAGTGTCGGGCTCAACACATTCTCAAGGGTAGTTTGCACCCTGGAGCAGAGAGAGCTCTATTGATGTGACAGTTCCCGCCCAAACAGACTCCAAGGTCTGGAACACCCCCCCGGTTCTCAACTATCCCACACCAAGTGTTGTTAGCAGGTCTACTCTATGTATCACTTACTGTGGAGCAGTTCCTATGACGAGGGTAGAGCCGTCCAATCCCCTCACGTCTCAGTGGCAGACGGTCAATGTCACAGACACAACTCACTCACCGACTGTCAACTCTCGACTGTCTCGCGCGCCCCGCTTGGTCGAGCGCGAGGAGGGGTGAGCGCATGCGCTCTGGAGTAGGATGAGTAGCAGCGCTCAGACGCCTGCAAACACAATTACGTCAAACAACTAAACTCTCTCCCGACCCCCCTCGCCCCTGGAAAAACCATCCCCCCCAGAACCTGCCGCCAAAGCGATAAAATATTTGCTCAGCTTCAGTTAGAGAGCCATACAATAATAAGAAAAGAGGGTGGAGGGTTTTGTTCGCGGACCTGGTGGAGGAGGATGGGGGGTAATTTTCCCAGGGTCTCTTTTTTTCTATTAGCCATGCAATAAAGAGGGGAGCCATATTTGATGGATTGATGCAGCGCTAAAACCCAATTTATCTGTCTTTTTGTGCCCAGTAGATGATTGTCGGCCACGTGACCCGAGCTTGCATCAGTTCTAGGAGTGTTGTGCAGAAAGGGACTAACTCCGCCCAACGACTAGCCCTGTGCATTAGTCTAGTTGAGGGGCCAGCCACGTGGAGCGCTTGTTTACAATGTTCCTACCGTGCTCCAAGGAGACCAATGTGGAATAAAGAGAATAGCTTTAGAGAAGTCAGAATGTTGTCAATATTGTCTCAAGCTGTGTCAACAGAGGAGCTCGTGTTTGCTCTTTGATAGCTCCTCGTACTCACCTGAATCAAACACAGGTCGATAAGACTCTGTAACTAGCCTCTTTTCGTGATAACAGCTGAGACACCTCCACGGACTTCTCGCACGAAAACAAACACTGTCTGGTGTGCAATGTTGGGAATATGTTCTAACTTTGTGTGGCGAGGTATAATTCTCAGTAAATATCATGTTTCATTACATTACTCACCCGGTTTATGATTACAAAAGACATAAATAGACAACGCCTCGTAACCTTTCACAGTAAAGCTCGGCATATCGAGAGGACAGCCAACCTTTACTGTCATTCGCCGCTGCATGCTACATCATGGGGGCGGCCATCTTGGTCCAGTCATGCTGCATCATGGGGGCGGCCATCTTGGTCCAGTCATGCTACATCATGGGGGCGGCCATCTTGGTCCAGTCATGCTACATCATGGGGGCGGCCATCTTGGTCCAGTCATGCTACATCATGGGGGCGGCCATCTTGGTCCAGTCAGCTAGAGCGTTTCAATGCTACATCATGGGGGCGGCCATCTTGGTTCAGTCATGCTACATCATGGGGGCGGCCATCTTGGTCCAGTCAGCTAGAGCGTTTCAATGCTACATCATGGGGGCGGCCATCTTGGTTCAGTCATGCTACATCATGGGGGCGGCCATCTTGGTCCAGTCAGCTAGAGCGTTTCAATGCTACATCATGGGGGCGGCCATCTTGGTTCAGTCATGCTACATCATGGGGGCGGCCATCTTGGTCCAGTCAGCTAGAGCGTTTCAATGCTACATCATGGGGGCGGCCATCTTGGTTCAGTCATGCTACATCATGGGGGCGGCCATCTTGGTCCAGTCAGCTAGAGCGTTTCAATGCTACATCATGGGGGCGGCCATCTTGGTTCAGTCATGCTACATCATGGGGGCGGCCATCTTGGTCCAGTCAGCTAGAGCGTTTCAATGCTACATCATGGGGGCGGCCATCTTGGTTCAGTCATGCTACATCATGGGGGCGGCCATCTTGGTCCAGTCAGCTAGAGCGTTTCAATGCTACATCATGGGGGCGGCCATCTTGGTTCAGTCATGCTACATCATGGGGGCGGCCATCTTGGTCCAGTCAGCTAGAGCGTTTCAATGCTACATCATGGGGGCGGCCATCTTGGTTCAGTCATGCTACATCATGGGGGCGGCCATCTTGGTCCAGTCATGCTACATCATGGGGGCGGCCATCTTGGTTCAGTCATGCTACATCATGGGGGCGGCCATCTTGGTCCAGTCAGCTAGAGGGTTTCACTGCTTTGTGACAAATCGTATTTGATATTACCGTAGTTTTTATTTTACACAAGTGTTTTTAGTTTGGACATTTAACAAATTCTGATAACGCTACTAGTCTATTCCTAAGACCCTTCGGCTCTCAAAATAAAGCCATAAAAGAATGTAATGCGACAACTGGACCATGATGTTAATTATAACATATAGTTTTATTAGAAATATGAAATAAAGTAATGAGCCTTTTTCGTGTTGAAATGGATGCAAAAAGCTTCCTAGCTTTCTCTATGCTTGTACATATTTATAAAGGATTAAAATCCTAAGTGTATATCTATGAAACATCGGTTTTCATTTTTATATATTTAATTGACACAATTTAAAATGTAAGTTACAAACTCATTTTTAATTGTTTTCCTGTGGTCTGTAAAAATCAATTTGTAAATAATCGGGATGTCTGGTTACACTTTACTACAGTCTCATAATCGGGCTGGCCCAGCAAACTACCTTGGATTGGGTGAGACTTGTCAGCGATCAGGGAATGTGATCAGCTTATATATTTAAGCTGACGCAGGAAGTGACCTGACAGCAGTCAGTGAATGTGATCAGCTTGTATTAATAAGCGGCCACAAGAAATGACCATTCAGTGTGTAAAAACTTAGTGGACGCAGGAAGTTACCAGTCAGTTCTTGTATAAGTCAGTGGACGCAGGAAGTGACCAGTCAGTTCCTGTATAATTCAGTGGACGCAGGAAGTTACCAGTCAGTGTATGTATAATATCAGTGGACGCAGGAAGTGACCGATCAATGTATAAGTCAGTGGACACAGTAAGTGACCTGTCAGCGGTCGTGTATGTCCCAGGACTAACATGTCTACATCATTAGAGCAGTTACCAGAGACCCCTCCTCCGACACCTCACATTGATCGGTTGTTGGTAGAAACTCTTCACTGCCGCCTTCTTAAACTCTCCTCCTCCTCCTCCTCACTCAACAATAATGCGCCTCCATACTTGTACAGTGTACAATATTATTTTCCTTGTCAACACAGCATACGTCACAGTTTGTCAAAGGGGAAAACAAAAGATAGTTTTTACAAGGAGTAGTTTTCTAAGCTCTAGTTACATCCAGCAGTTGTAACTAGTACAAGAAGTTGTGGTTTCTATAAATAAAAGTTTCTACACCAAGTAATTTCTATAAATGATTTACTGAAAAAAGTTGTTGCTAATAATTCATGCCACCTGCTGTAACTGTATGACGTGGTTTCTGGAAAGCGTAGTTTCTGTAAGTAGCAGTTTCTTTACGGAGTAGTTTCTACAAAGAGTAGTTTTTACAAAGAGTAGTTTCTCCTAGGAGTAGATTATACAAGTAGTAGTTTTTCAAGGAGTAGTTTTTACAAAGAGTAGTTTCTCCTAGGAGTAGCTTATACAAGTGGTAGTTTTCTAATGTATGGGTCCTGCCAACCATTGTAGCTGTTAGAAATAGTTTCCACATGGAGCAGTTTCTACAAGTTTCTGTAAGTAGTTGTCTTTATAAGAAGTATTTTCTATAGGGAGTATTTTCTTCAAGGAGTAATTTTGTAAGGAATAGTTTGTTCCAAAAGTTGTAACTGTAGGAAGTAGTTTCTGTAAGGAGTTGAGTAAACCGAGGTACAGTCACAGCAAGGAAAGACAGGGGCTAGTATTAGTTGATAGTGAGTGCACAGAGGTACAGTCCAACAAAGAAAGACAGGGGCTAGTATTAGTTGATAGTGAGTGCACAGAGGTACAGTCACAGCAAGGAAAGGTGAGAGCCAGCCGGAGTGGTAATTGTTCGTTGTTGCAGAAGGTAAAGTTTCAAGCTCCAGCGCCTCCTCTCATCCTTCCTGCCAACTTTTATTAAGTCGTGTTTAAGACGATTCTAGTTTTGAATAATAATCCTAATAATTTTCTTGAGCAAGTTAGAATTATATATATAACAATTAAGCTATCAGCCCCAGATGGTGCGACAACTTGAAGAATTAGTTTTGGAAGAGGGAATATAGTTAGCGAAAGTGTTTCTTGCTGTTTGTGAGTGGAAGAGAAGTCTAAGTACCGATAACTGTTAGGCCTACTGATTCAACTGGGCTCTCTAATTACGTAGCCTATATCACTATATTTTATTTAGCAAAATATTTGTAGAGCTTAGATAGCTACTTTCACAGGTTCAAACTATTAATATTTTTCCCCCTTGGATATATCTTGATATTTGAACCTGTTGACAGTTAATTTACAGTGTATAGACCTGGTACAGTCAGTTCAAAGAGTACATACCACGTATAGTCAAAAACACTTATATACAGTTAATAGTACTTTATTATCATTGGTGTTTACTTATTCTTTTGAAGAGAGTTTCATGTAGGATGGTAGACCTACTATCAACCAATGTTACTTGAATGATGCTCAACGTTTGTTTAACTCCACATAAGTTCAATTGCAGCTTTCATTTGGCCTTGAATGTGCATTCAGCTCGGTTTCTGTCTCCGTGGAGTGAATTTCAGAGGCCACGTTGTCCCACAGACGAAGCATTAGCTTCTACGTTTTATCTTCATGCTTTCGTTTCATGCTGTATATTTATGATCACTTTGTAAATATTCTACCAACATGTACATAATGGACAAAACTTAGTAGTGTAAGCCTAATATTGTAGAATCTTGTATGTGTTATTTTTTGGTGTTAATTTGTATTTTTGTGACGGCTGAAAACATTGGAAATAGTCGACAGAAAATCTGACAGTAGCTAAACGATGATGATTACTGTCGAAATAGTGATGATGAATCAGATCATGTAGACAGTGATGACGATCTAAATGATCTTGTTGAGAATGAACCCGACACACATTCTTGTTCTGATGATAGTGATGACGTAGGTGCTATCACAGTGATGGCGACCTCGCAGCCGTGGATAGTGCACCTCTTAGTTCGAGCAGTTCAACAATTCTTATATTGTACCATGGAACAAAACAAGTCTGAAAGGTAAAGATGGTTGGTCTTCTGTATAGCAGCAAGTAATATTGTCCACGGGACCAAAGGACTGCGCCAAATATATGTACCGTTCACCACCTCCAACTCTAACCGATAAGGGCCACAATAGCTTAGAAGAGGGTGGTAGGAGTCTATAAGGAATTTAATGTAACAAAAATAGGAACATTTGCAAGTTTAAGAAAAAATTTAATTATTTATTCAAGGTAAAACAACAGAGGTAAATAAATAATACATGGTTTCACAAGGCAAACTGGAGAGTGTTGAAAAACATATAAATATGGCAGAGAGTGCGCTTGCGCAGTACATTTGAGGACATATTTCACAATCTCAAAGTAATATTTGTCCTTGAAGAAGACTACGTTTGAAACAAAAGAGTTATAACATAATTTATTTATTTGCAAGAATTAGTCTGAAAGAGACCCAATAATACTCTAAAATTGTTAATATAAAAATAAAGAGCTTAAAGAGCTCCTCTACTTGGTTAACAAAGCACCTGAATCACTCTTGTGAATTCCGACTAAATCATTAAATTTAAGTTTAAATTTAAACTAGCATATAAATTCTGATTAAAATAAACTACACAAAGGTTTGACTTCCCGACATAACCCACAATTATGTGGGACTATTACTTCCACCAACTTTGAAGTAATCTAGAATATTTCGACTTATTAATATTCGACATTACAATAGAAAACAAAGCAAAATTACATTAGAATACTGGTAATTTCTCACTAAACGAATCGGTTATTGTTAAAGTTATAACATATAAACAAACAAAATAAATTACTTTTATAATTTCTCCAAACAAAATACGTCTTCAAAATATTATCTATAATTTAGACATTATCAAATTTTAAAGTTAAACCATTATTGATAACCACAAGTGCAATAAAATGTATATTTAAACTATATTTTCCAAGCAAGAAAAAGAATCAAAAAGTGGCTACCTACTAAGTTTAAATATTATAAAAGGGACTAGCGCCCAATCGGCAAAAGGAAACATTAAATGTTCCATAAAACAATTTTACTTTCAAAAATAGATCTTCTTCAAGTGAGAAATTATTGACGCCTACACTGAACGATTTTAATCACATAATTAATTAAGTGTTCAAACACCCAAACCCATTATAGGTCGTTTATATTTAAATATTTAACAAAATGTAAAGAGTCGATGCATCTTTCATAGCTTTGTCAGTCTTCACTTCATCATAGAACTCGGCGCGAACTAGTCGGTCATGAAACTCGTGCTAAGCCAGAAGATACATGGAGTGAGTAAAGCACATATTTTAGACCTAGTAAGGTTTGATAAATATTTGATATTGCAGGATGTCTATATGTATTGGTTTTATTTGGGGCGGGTAGTATTGATGTAATATTAGCTAGCATTGCTAATGTTACAGATAAAACTTCAATAAAGGAATTAATCTCATTATTTTTTACCGACCGAATGCGTGATAAAATTATTGAATGCACTAACTATGCGATATTAGAGAAAAGCAAAAATTACAAAGCACAATGTGAGGACGAATTTTGTGCACTTTTAGGAATACTTATTTTACCCGCTGCACAAAAGGACAATCATCTACCTTCCAAGTAAATGTTCAATTCCGAGTATAGTGGCAGTAGATACAAAGCTTCTATGAGCTGCGACAGGTTTTATTTCATTATTGAGTGCTTACGATTCAATGATCGTGCAACAATAGAAGAAAGAAAATAAGAAGATCGTTTTGCTGCATTACGAGAAATCTGGGAATATTTTATAACAGGTTGTAGGGACTCTTATAAATCCGGTTCGTATTTTACAATTTATGAACAATTATTAGATTTTAGAGGTAGATGCAGTTTTAGGATGTACATACCTAATATGGAATACAAAATACATGATTGACGCAGTCCCGTATATTGGTAACGGTACGACAACTATCGGTATGCCTCTTGCAGATTATTTTGTCAACGAACTGACTAAAAGGGTTCAAGGTTCAAATATAAATATAACTTTAGATAACTGGTTCGTATTGGTCCCTTTCTCTAGTAAGATGTTGGATTTCAGGTTCACCACTGTTGGAACGCTACATCATAATAAGAGATAAATACCACAAGTGATGTTAGTGACAAAAAAAAGAAAATTTGCCTCATCTAGGTTTGTTTTGATGGTCCCAAATCAATGGTATCATACAAAACTAAGATCATTAAAGTAGTTTTATTATTGTCAACATGTGATTAAAAGCCAAACCTCAATGAACAGACCAAAAACCTGATATTACCGAGTTTTGCAATTCAACAAAAGGGTCAGTTGATACGATGGATCTAATGTGTAACCAGATGGCATGCAGTAGAAAAACAAGAGGGTGACCAGATTTGTTTTTGATGGTATGATCAATTTAATCCTGGTAAACTCGTATGTGATATAATATGTTAATAACAAAGTGAGTAAAGGAAAGAAACCAATAACATGAAGTCAGTTTGCTAAGGATCTACACTGTGGGCTTGTACGACCGTGGCTTCAACGCCGTCTTGAAACGTCTAATGTTCCGTGGCCACCTCGTCAGGAGATGTAAACCAGCCTACATTTCAACAAAATCAACCGGAACTACAAACCAGGAGAATCTGTGCTTTCTGTCCATCAAATAAACGAAGAATGACAAGATAGCTGTGCTTTCTGTCCATCAAAGAAACGAAGAATGACAAGATAGCTGTGCTTTCTGTCCATCAAAGAAACGAAGAATGACAAGATACCTGTGCTTTCTGTCCATCAAAGAAACGAAGAATGACAAGATAGCTGTGCTTTCTGTCCATCAAAGAAACTAAGAATGACAAGATACCTGTGCTTTCTGTCCATCAAAGAAACGAAGAATGACAAGATATATGTGCTGTCACTGCTCCAAAGCAATGTGCGGAGAACATCAAGGAAAGTGCTGTGAAGAATGCGCGGAGAGACTTTAAATTTTCATCATATTTTAGGTTAGAGGTCAATTTTTGTTGTAAATAAATTATAGCTTTGAGTATATTTTTGTATTTCTCACTGAATTAGCTATGTTCGTCTCAGAGACTAATCTTTAGCTTTAACGTGATTCCTGCAACGCCTTAGCTTTCCAGGGTTAACTCCACACCATGTATCGGCCTCCTGAGCTTAAGGCGAAATATCATAACGTCTTTCCCCTTGTTTTAGGGCTCGTCAGCCAGTTTAAGTAGTTTGTATAAGACACAAGGATTTACGACTGAGTTCATAAGCCATAAAACACGTTATAAGCTCCTCATTATAGTGAACTCCTATCGACCAGTTATCGTCTTTTTCAAACCAAACATCTCCGGCTGAGTAACCGGCACTTTGAACCGGGCCTCACCTTACCCACGCGACCAACAAGTTAACGAACTAACGAGATAACGAGATGACGGGGAAACGAAAACTACTGGCAAGAAACACACACAAAAAAAACAGCCCCCTTTCCCCTAGAGGGGGCCTCGTTAGGGAGACTACGCCCCCTTTGAATACTGACAATGTAGCGTTAATTAAAACAAGCGTTAATTAAGTAAACAAACTGAAAACTGTTCTTCCTCCCGCTCTCCTCCCCGCTCCTGAGGCAAGTCTCGGCAGTTGATAAATGGAACCAAGAGAGAGAGGGAGAGAGAATGATAGGAAGACAGACAGTTAATTGATTTGTTGTTTGAAGGTTTGCAAGAGGATGGAGGCTCTATTATGTTACCAACTTAGCGGTCTAGTCTACCCTGCCAGGACTAGGCTTGTGTTTGTTCTTCTCGTTGGTGGGAACTTTTCACTGCAGTCATTTGAGAAGCCTCTAGTTGTGTCCCAGGCACCTGCTCCTTGTCATGGTGGGAACTACAACACTAGTATCTTACCATGGCAGGAGCTACAACACTAGTAGCTTACCATGGCAGGAGCTACAACACTAGTAGCTTACAATGGCAGGAACTACAACACTAGTAGCTTACAATGGCAGGAACTACAACACTAGTAGCTTACAATGGCAGGAACTACAACACTAGTAGCTTACAATGGCAGGAACTACAACACTAGTAGCTTACCATGGCAGGAGCTACAACACTAGGAGCTTACCATGGCAGGAACTACAACACTAGGACCTCACCATGGCAGTAACTACAACACTAGGACTTCACCACGGCAGGAACTACAACACTAGGACCTTACCATGGCAGGAACTACAATACTAGTAGCTTACCATGGCAGGAACTACAACACTAGGACCTCACCACGGCAGGAACTACAACACTAGGACTTCACCATGGCAGGAGCTACAACACTAGTATCTTACCATTGCAGGAACTAAAACACTAGTAGCTTACCATGGCAGGAACTACAACACTAGGAGCTCACCATGGCAGGAACTACAACACTAGTAGCTTACCATGGCAGGAACTACAACACTAGTACCTCACCACGGCAGGAACTACAACACTAAGGACCTCACCATGGCAGGAACTACAACACTAGGACCTCACAATGGCAGGAACTACAACACTAGGACCTCACCACGGTAGGAACTACAACACTAGTAGCTTACCATGGCAGTAGCTACAGCACTATGACCTCACCATGGCAGCAACTACAACACTAGTAGCTTACCATGGCAGGAACTACAACACTAGTACCTCACCACGGCAGGAACTAAAACACTAGTAGCTTACCATGGCAGGAACTAACTCACTAGTACCTCACCATGGCAGGAACTACAACACTAGTACCTCACCATGGCAGGAACTACAACACTAGTAGCTTACCATGGCAGGAACTACAACACTAGTACCTCACCATGGCAGGAACTAACACACTAGGACCTCACCATGGCAGGAACTACAACACTAGGAGCTCATCACGGCAGGAACTACAACACTAGTAGCTTACCATGGCAGGAACTACAACACTAGTACCTCACCACGGCAGGAACTACAACACTAGGGCCTCATAACGGCAGGAACTACGAACGTCTAATTGCTATTTTTTATGTAAAATGTAACCGGTGTTTGTATAGTTAGTTTATATTTTGTTTCCAATCGTGGGACTATTAATATTTATTTCGGTGATAAAACTAAATAAGTACAAACTATGAATAAATTGTTAGTTGGTAAGAAGGTTGCACAGACAATGTTCATCAAATCATGAGCACATAAAAAGAACCTGCCTGCTAGATTGTCTCGAGCACGTCCTATTGTACATGGAGAGAGAACTGACATTGGAAGTGCAGTTATTCTTGAGTCAATCAATCCCGTCTCTATTGTCGTACCGATAACTCCACTAGTTCTTACACTGGCCGCTGAAAGATGGATGGCGGGGTCTCCAGTAGAAGGCACGCTAGTAATCTATCTCCCTGGGGCAGAAAAACACAAGGGAATACCGACTACTGCATCATTTTATGTCTCTGTTAGAAGAACGAACAGATGTAAATATCACAAACAATTCTTCAAATATTATTATATTATAGTATCATTAGTATTATTATCACTGTATAGTTATTATTTTAATGGGGTTTATCATAGTAGTAATAATTATTATTGTTTTTATATATTTATAAGAATATGATTAACTAATATTTATAAATTAACCGAATGGGTAGTAAGATATGGTGCTAAAAAAATATGGGCTCGATAGTAATTATAAGGCGAATATCCTCCACTAATGGTTCCTAAGTTTCATCCAACCGTTCACAAAGTCTCACACAACACCCCTTATCAGATATAAATACGAAATTAAGTTTCATTGTCATGTGATGATAAAACCCTGTGTATGTAGCTAAGTGTGGTTGTTCTAGATTTACCTCTGTCGTTATTAAATGAGACTCGGTGTGTTATTTAGTTGGGTTGACAGATGTAATTACCAGCTATATGAACAGTTTTACTAGAGTAGGCAGATAAAGAAGGAAGGGTTGTTGTGGCCACCCTGTATCAAGTGGTAGAGAGAGATAACCAGTCACTGATATCTCCATCATGTGTGGGTCATTGTCTCCGGGGACTTTGAGGGGACATTGAGCGATGAAGTAACTCTCATGAGAGTTCCTACCCTCTCATTTCTCCATTTGAAGCACAGTTGTGTCGTCCGAACCACGCTCATTCCTGTCTTCAAGAGTGGGGCTCGCTAGTTTGTATAATAAAAAGTGTTAATACATATATAGGTGGTTCTGATTAAGGCCTTAGAGGTTCAACTCCCCTCGCCCCTGAAAGTTGACAAAAATATCTCATATTTAAGGTCCAAACAAAACAATAAAGTGTTCGTTAGTCAAGAAACAAAGCTGGGCAGACTAAGACCAAATATTAACAAGGGAAAATAGAAATTATTAGTGAATGTGGGGAGGGTTGTGAAAGTGGGTAACTCTTTTGAATTAGGAAATAGAAAAACATTTAATCTTGAAACTATTCGAATTGTAATTCCGAGAACACGTCGCAAATGAGTCGGCCAATCACTGAGAACCAAAGGGCGGGAATAGGACAAGTAGAGGGGAGGGGGGAGTAGGGGTGTCAAGCTATCAACCCCCAACTGGTTGCAGTTTGCGAACAATCTAGCTGGAGATAAGTGCGTGCTATAAACACTGTGATGTGTTAATGCTTTTATTATTGTGAGTTTAGTGTGTAGTGTAGACTAGTGCTAATTAGTTGGGTTTGTTTAGCACCACATCTTATACCGCTAATTAGTTAGTTCTTGTGTAGGTTAAACTGGCTTACTTATTTCAAATGCTAAATTTTATTTTCTAATTTAACACTATGATGAATTCCTGCAAATTAACAAACCAGTCTATTCTATTTTCTTTTTTAATAGGAGTATCCTTTTATAAGCTACAGACATATTTTTTTGATGTTAACAATAATAACATTTTAATATACAGTACTGTTAGTGTTGGTTTTAGTTTTAGCACCACGTCTTACTACCCGTTTGAATATGTACTAATTATGCTAATGAGTTAGGGATTAGGAAGATTGAATTTAGAGGAAGTGTACCCACATTTGCGTGTAGGCAGATTGTAAAAACCATTCAGGAAAAACCCTTCTCAGTACACCTGGCCATGATTGAACCCCAATCTCTCCATCTTCAGCAGTCCTGTCTACTGTGAGTAGTATCTCCTTAGGCTATGTGGCCACCGAAGCGGGTAAGTATTAGTGTTCATGTAACCCGCCCCTTAGTTATCACCCAATAATAACAGACAGGTTGCTCACAAGAGAGTTTATTTTATTAAGAAAACAACATAACAAGAAAAGCTCTAAGAGAGAGTGAAGCATGAATAGCGCTAGGCGCTGGATAAGTAATCAACAATCACACGAACTATAAAATATGGAACGTGTGAGACTCCATCCCATGCTGCGAAAGGCATTTACTCGCCACTGCCGGTGATCCTCTAACAGTAAACAAAGACTTCTTGACAACATATTCCTCTCAGCCGTAATTGGGCTCAACAGAAGCAGACAATAATAATTTAATTTACAAACAAATGTCTTTACTGGCAGTATTTACGTTAAATACAAAGCCTAGATCAGAGAGCAAACCTTGCCGACTTGCGGCCCCACATTTAACTAACTTTATGTAATCTTTCAAATAGTAACACTAATAAATAAACTTTCAAAGAATAACAAGAGATAAACATTTTAATGTATAAAATCGACTAAACACGCTATGACGCCGCAAGAATCAATCTTGGACCTAAAATGGCGGAGTTCCAAAGTATAAGACCATCCATGAAGCGGAATAAGTAGAAACTATCTTTTAACATATATGTGAGTTCTCTCAATAGATCACTAGGTGACGTTAAATAAATCGTTCGGTTAAGCCATGCAAACTTATATATATTATCCATGGTCAGCAAGCAATTTAAGTAAGACCAGATACAATTAATAAATGAAGTATTTTAAATATCAAATCCTGAACAGTAATTTAGAATCATTATGGCCAGACGGAATTTTTTTTGTACAGACGTGAATCTAACCTAGGTATAAGGTATCTCACCTAGTGATCGCAATGTAATGTGTAACTGCATTACACAACGATGCCCTATATATATATATATATATCAGACAAGTGATGCTATGTGCTCCCAAGGCGCGAAACAAAGAAGGGGGAAAGGGGTATATTCTGGAACATACTCCACTCGGCTCCACCTTTTTCAAAAGGTGCGCCCAACAATATTTCTGATAGTCTTTGTACACTGTCGGCGACGCGCATCCTATCTGCGCATATCGTCCCTCTTCTTTTTTATTGGGCGCGGTGAGGATTGAAGCCAGGCCACGTCATTGAGATGTTGTTAGTGCTGGTATATGTTTGTGTCTTTGAGCGGAGCGGAGCATGGTCGAGGCCGAGTCAACTGGGGGTGAGCCAAACATTCTCTTCTTTTCTTCATCCGTATGTTGTAACGGGGTTACACTCTTTCATAGGCATATATAATATATATCAAATGTGAATGCTGCAGGTCATAGGATTTGGCGTTGAAAATTGTTTTACGTTATTTTTTGTAGATATCAAAAAAGTGTCTTCCTATCTGAACCTGACTGTAGCCAATGCCGTCGGATAAGGTGTTGACTACCTAGGACACAAACAGTCCTCCCTACCCCCCTTTCACTACCATTGGTCACCCTTTTCAATACCATTGGTCACCTTTTTCACTACCATTGGTCACCCTTTTCAATACCATTGTGTTTCATAAATATAAGAGTCAAAGTCTTCACGACATTAGGTCCATTCAGAAATGTCTTTATTTGAAAAGTGTACAATTTCGGAATATTGGGGCAGCAGTGACTCAACCTTTTCCCCAAGCAGAATATTTTTAAATCTCCAACTTTATTATAGAAATGGTGGAAGAAACTTATTTGTGTAGGAGTGGGGGGTTGGGGTTATTAAACAAAAAGTGGTGTGGAGGGACTGAACACTCTTTTCCCTGGCCTAAAGAGTTCCTGGGGCCTTCCCCCGGCAAACGTTTGACAATTGGATGCCGCTTATGAAGAGGTACTAACCTGAAGTTTTTTAATAATATTCCTCTAGAACTTATTTGTAGTGGTTTTCCCACAGATTTTTGTTTAATTTTGATGCCCCTAGAAGATATTTAAGATGGTCCCTACTTGATATTTTATTTTCAATTTGATACCTTTAGAAGCTATTTGAAGTTTGTCTTAGACGTATCATATTCTAAAATATAAGAGGGTAGTGAAATAAATCTATAGGGAGGCAAATTTATTCCAAGGGGGGGAATTATTTTCATGGGGCAATTCCCACCCCCACTCCCCTTATATATTTATTTAATAAGTGCTAAATGTACATTTTTGGACCTACCGAAAGGAAGCATGCTATGTAATTTCCCAAGAAAACAACTCCATAGCGTCAGCGTCAGCCTGAAATCGAGCGGCCGCCGCCATTAGGGATGATAGTGCCAACATTTCGGATAGAGGGTGTCATGTGGTCAATACAACGAACCCTTTGGCCACTAATCTCAGTTTTCTAGGCATGAACTGCTACTTATTTATTCAGGTAGCTCCTCATTTGCCCTCACTAGGCTAAGTTTGAGCCCGCTCCATGTAATTTTATAAATGCAAAACAAATGGGTATTTAATCCCTGCCATTTATTAACATAAAAATTAATTCCAGATAGCTTCTATAATAATCTAACATTATTTTGTTGGTTTTATGCTGGTGGCAGGTGGGTGGGTTGCACCCTTAATCCCCTTGAAATTTTGTTCTGGCTATGGCATTTGTTCGGATACAGTTTACACTTCTCAGCCTGTTTTACTTTGCTAGACAGATATGTAACTAGGCCTATACCAAATTAAGTATATGCCAGGTAGAAAATAGCCTCTATGACTTTATAAGTGTTAAATTCGTTCAAAATAAAAGACAAATAAAATAAAATTACACCGTTTAAAGCATTTGAAACTACGTCTGCTCCTCAGCAAGCACATGTTGACGTAATCAATGTCTTAGAGAATATTTGCTAATTATAGCATTCATTTATAAAAATCTTCTTTAAAAAAATCCCATACTAACGCAACTTTTCACTGCAGCGTCTCATCGGTAGTGTGGATTTTACAAACATGACAAACAAAGAGGATAAAGAGTTAATTTTCAACATTATTCTTTATTCCAACAACGGTTTGATTAAAAAAAAAGTTTGAATATTTATGAATTCATATAGTATTAATAGCATTTAAAATGTACTAATTTAACATAATTGCCTGGCAATTATTTAAACATGACTAAAAATTACTCATAAAGGACGAAACCAAGAATATAATATTATCTAAAATCCAAAACGACAAAATTTTAAAAAATTATCTAGAAAAACGTTTACACAACCAAGGGGTCATGAACAAAAACGAAAATGTTTGCGGAACAATCCTGAACAAACGAAGAACAAACAATTGCAATCATAACAACTTGAATTGTTAAAGGTGAAGGGGGGGTCAACTTCATGAACGTGCCAAAATTTTGTTTATTTGAAAGTAAATTTGTTGAAACCTGATTTTAATTACCTTTTCAATATTGACTTCTTCCTTCCTGAATGATTTGGCTGACATAATGGGGATATCCGAAATACTTGTGAGCTCTTCTACTTGAGAAAATCCAAGCCCAGAGGATATAGTTCCCCAAACCAGTGCAGTGTTGAAATCAACTATTTTCCCTTTTTTTCATTTGTGGTCACGTATTGCACCTTGTCACAGACGTCACATTTACACACCCAACATGAATGAACACCCGTGCGCACTTCTTTGTCAAACGACAATTTGTACAAATTAGGGAATGTTTAGCCACACTCTCTAGTTGTGGGAGGAGGATAGACGGGTCTATAGTTCGACGTCCTGGTAATACATCTCGTATAACAAAAGGATTGGGTTGAGATTCGACAACGAGTGCAAGAAAATCTCCTCAACCCTACTCCACTCTCTATCTTGGTAATCGAAATCTTTTCCTTCATCATTTTCTGAAGGCTGCATGGGTGAGGGTGACATTTCTTGCAGCATGACATCCTCTCTAATATGACATAGAAGTGAGAATGTATTTGGTTTTATCTTTGTGTTTGGACAATTTATTCCTAAACTTATTTTATATACAATTATGTGTTAAGTAAGTAACACGCAAAGAAAGCAATTATATTTGCATACATTTATTATAAAACCAAATTATTTTTAAAAAAAATTGTAAAATACCGATTTAGGTCTTAAAAAATTAAAGAATCTTATACATAAAATTTTATAAGCCAATTTCTGGTTAGATAAATTACCAGGAAATTGCTGAACAGATTTTGACAAATGACCACTTATTTTAATGATTAGGAGTCCAGGATGTCGGGAAAAATAGATGTTTTCCACGAAAACACGATTTACAAGATTAACTATAATCCACTTTGCCATTATCATTAAATAAATAAAATAAATGAATAAATAGTAGATAATAAGAATAATATTAAGATTATTCATTTATATAAAATATATTCTGTGAATTCTAAGTTAAATTTGATCTTAACTTAAAAATTGAAATCTGGGAGCATAAAATATATTATGGAGAATAAAGCCATTAAGAGATGAAATAATTCTGCATTGATAGAGTTTTAGTTATAAAGGCCTAATTAATTTTATAACAGTTCAAAAGATTTATATTTTGAAACAGATAAATCCGTTCACAAGGGCGCATAATCATTTTTCTACTATATTGAGAAAAATAAAATTATAGTGTACATGGTAATCGAACCCAGACCCTTGTGCTTGGCGCACCAAAGCTTCACCCTTGAGCTACCTACTCAGTATTTGTACAATGCTAAGAAGTACTTATTAGTCATACTTTAAAGCAGATTTGGTGAAAGATGTGTGGCAGGATATGGCTCGTTAATAGCTATAATATAATATTATAAATCATAATTATTTACTATAAATTATATCCAAGAAACCATTTAAAATTAATAAAAATTGTCCAAACGTCAGCATCAAGGTACCCTGGATCAACGATGGAGTGTGTTTCGGATTGTTATTAAATGGCCGACGATTTTACATATCTATTACCGACTAACCCTTAAAATATGAGCGATAAATGACCCTAATACAGGATTAACCTTAGATAGCTAAGCGGTAAGATATTGACGTGCTAAGTTGGAGGTTCCCAATTTGGTTCCGAATTTCAAAATAATTGTCAAGAAAAGTTAAGTATTTAACTTCAATAACATAACATAATATATGTTTGAAGTCATTTCACCTTCTTATTAGCGGTTCGGGCTCTCCCAATTTCTTCGTAAAATTGTTTCATTGCCTTGGAATTCTTATTCCTTTTGCCTTTTACATATCTTCTGCCATCTTTAAACTTTTGTGGGGCCATTTTTTAAAATAATAAAAATTGTTTTTCCACAATTAATACATTTCACACATCCCTAAAGACATTAAATGCAATTACACTCAGCCACACTGAAATAAAATCCTTTCATCAATAGTAGCACTTGCTACACTGACTTGAAAATGGCGGGGAACCAGGTAACAATCCCTAAAGAAAGATGGTGATGGGTCAGGGCGATAAGCTGTGCAAACATGCCAAAACCACTGGCGACATATTTATGGTTTCAAGGACAGAGAGCTAGTGGCTTGGAGTGAGAAGGGATGAGCTGTCTGCTATACTCTAACCGGGCCGTTCTGTTTCGGCTATTGCGGGATTGCATCAGATATATTTTCAAAATCCGAGGGTAAAATATGTAGCACCTCAGCTCGTGTCAATTTTCATGAGTTTCAGATTGAACTACCATTATAAAGTTAAAAGAAGTCAGCATTAATTTATTTACTTCCCCCATTTATTACACACGTTTAAGTGTACAAAATAATTAATTGAATATTGAACTTATTTGGCAGTTTGTTACACTATTAATTGAAGGTTCGTTGAAATAATATTTATTTCAATTAATAAACCTCCTCAAATATTTCTAGCATTCCATACATGAAATCTTTGCATCATTTGTTTTTTCTAAAAATTGTTGCATTAGATGCCAAAATTTCAAACTTTAAATAAACACAGTACTTAAAATATACATTTAATCTATATTTATTAACACTGATCCAAGTTTGGTTTAAGAAGACCTAATAATATACATAAAATTATTATATTATTAATTTTGGGCCATACACCCTTAAAGAAAGGAAGGAGCTTATCTTCTTAGTTCTATCCCCATCCACCAGGTGATAAAATCATTACTATCGGGCGCGGGAATTGCTAGCACTAGGGATCTACAACAAGCACTACTTACATCGTTTATAATGTCAACATTAGGCTTCAAATTTTGCATATATGCATGTTTTTTACTTTGATAACATTAATATGCCGGCTTTAGAAAAAAGAATGTTATGTGATATCTAACAAAACTACCCAGTTTTATCGTGCATATTATGGAATATTTCATATGTTAATGCATATTTTAGGAGAATATGCATATAAATGCATATATATTATATTGACTATTTAAAATAACATTTCTTCAAATCTCGGGAAAAATTTAGTCATGCAGGCCACATCACACATTTCCCTCCCTTCCGGAAGCCATGTCAAACGTCCTCCCCCTCCCTTCCTGAGGCCACTTCATACATTCTCCCCCTCCCTTCCTGAGACCACTTCATACATCTCACCACCCCTTAATTTTAGAGCTTTGCAAACAACATGACCGTCTGTTAAGTTCAGGAGCGAGTGTGTGGTTCTTGTTTGCTTTACTTTGTGCGTGTTTATAAATGATTAGTTGTGTTATACATTCGTTCTTGTCTCTATGTAAGTTAGTATATTTGATGTTTTATAAGATAAAAGTATGTCATTGGGTTGTGAATTGCGCCTTCAAATATACCAAAAGACCAAACTGTAAAAAGTGTAATGTTTAAACAGTGGATTCAAAAGGACCCTACGCTTGACGTACCACCCCAGTGTAACATTACAAAGATGTAAAGTTACAACGTTGTCCTTCTCAAACAATTCGCCTGAACGATCATACTACCCGCCCCGAGAAACTACGGAAAATAGCCAAAAACAATAGTAAACTTCTCTATTGTTATTCCAGTCCTAAAACAGTCCTTAAATTAAATTATCTGTATGTACAATACTCCTTCAACGATATACAAATCAACTTCTACTTATAACTCAATAAATAAACGTACCCCCTGGATCTGATGTCCTAGACACCGAAGATAGCTCGCTGGTTAAATAAACGTCCTAAATCGGCGAGTGGGGCAACTGTTCCAAGTGCATCCGCACTTGATGTGTATTTCATACCGTCAAGTAGAAACTGACGAACGCAAGTCATGGTCGCCAGCTGTCAGGGGAAGATGACGTCACAGACCTCGCCGGAGCTCGCTACAGACCCCTGACGTAGCAAGCCAATCGTTTGAAGAGGATTCGAATTTCAAAACGGAAAACCGTTGGAGTCGAGCGGTTTAACCTACCAGAGGCCTGCACGCTGAACTTCCCAAGATGTGGCGTGACTGACCAACTGGCAACTTACCACCCCCCTTTTTGTGCTACGCAACTAGACCAGTATATAACTGATATCCGCTATAGGATATGTGTTCATTCTATTATTATTTCCGTGGAGAAAGGTTCATTCAATTATTATTTTCGTGGAGTCAGGTTCAATCGATTATAACTTTCGTGGAGTCATGTTCAAATCTACTAGTATTTTCGTGGGGTCAAGTTCAGACCAATAGTATTGTCGTGATGTCTGGTTAAGATTTCATTATGTTGCTCGTGAAGAGTTCAGTTGATTACGATTATTACTCTCGCTAAGAATTCTGTGTTGACGAGATATGTTTTGTTAAATAAAGGTGATAGACTTGACTACGCTATGGATAGAGAGACACCTTATATTAAATCTATCAAGAACGCTCGTGCTCCGTATTCTATTGCAATCTACGACTACTGCTTCTGTCGACATCCGCACGGATCTTCATTACCACTACGTGAAAATGTTGAACTCATCGCTATCGTGGATGGATTGGCAACCTTGGACACGGTAATAAGAAATTGTCTTATGTTGTAAATATCCTCAAAAGTGTTTCGTTATATTGAACTTTTCAATTAAATTAATTGACTTTATTAATTGAACTGTAATGGGTGACTTTCGTGTGGCTTAACGTCACGGACTCTTTAAATGTTTATTTGTGGGAATTACTTATATTATTATATCTTATTTTTGATATGAACCCAATCTATGTTGTTTAAAACTAAGAATATTTTGGAAGTAAAACTTAGAATCTCTTTTGCTAAACAAGTATGGATATTTAATATTGTTTATGGTGTATTCTGGAAGAATGTTTTCCTACTATCTATTTTCGCAACATACTTTTGCTACTAGGATGGTCGAGGCCACTATGTTCATTAAATGTTGTTTAGAAATTCATATTAAATGACTATTTTCTCAAAACTCTCTGCTTTGTGTTTCTTATTTATTTAGTTTATTTTTCATGTTTAGATTATGCCCTTTCTTACTCGTAATGTTGTTTACGGTGGCCTTAAACTACGAGGTAGAAAGAGAGGGCGTAACACCAGCACTACGTGTGATGTAGGGAGGAGATTTTCCATGTACAAGAACATTTTAAGCGATTCACTCCTGGAAATCTTGAGAGATAACTAGCTGTATATTGTAATCAGAAGCACGATAAGTAAGTTCTCGTAGAATATGGTTTTATAAATTTTAACTCGCTTTTCTCGTTAACTGACACATCAGTAAGTTTTCTTTGCAAATGGATGTAAACTAATGTAATTCCAGCGTTGTTTTGAACGTAACAACTTAAAGATACCGGTATTGTATTGTGTTTTTCACTAATTATTTTAGTTTCTCCATACTTATAGGGAAGATAGAATCATCAAATTTGGCACGCTTACGGAAATTGGATTTACCAATATGCTTGCCAAATTTTATGATTCTAGCTGTCCCATAAGTGTGTCAAAGAATTAAAAAATATGTGGGAAATGTGCATAATTTACCTAAAATCAAAAAATCTATCTCTATCAAAGGTATAACCGATGGAGATACGACAAAATGTAATAGAACCAAACTTGTGTATATTACAAAATCCGTAGCTCTTGGTCAATCCGATTTTGGATAGATCTTACCGTTTAGTCACAAGAGACCTCCAAAGAAATTTCCGCACTGACTTTAAAGTTGCTCCACCATTTTGAATTTTTTTCGGGGGTTAAAAGTTAAAATCTTTAACTTTTTGGAATTTTCCCGTCGGTTAAAGGCTATAAGCTATAAGTTTGCCAAATTTCAAGTTTCTAGCTCATCTCAAAGTGGGTAAACCTCAATATCAGTGAGTGAGTCAGCCACAAGCACTGCTTACACT
Source organism: Timema bartmani (assembly GCA_902151455.1). Lineage (NCBI taxonomy): Eukaryota > Metazoa > Arthropoda > Insecta > Phasmatodea > Timematidae > Timema > Timema bartmani. The sequence goes on from CABFWB010001606.1 coordinate 54,698, forward strand.
GTCTACACTGTCCCTCTTCTTGTCTGTTAGATGCTAGCACTAAGTACTTACAATAAGCACTGAATGCATAGTGTACTCTGTCCCTCTCCTTGTCTGGTAGTTTCTAGCACTAAGTACTTACAATAAGCACTGCATACATAGTGTACTCTGTCCCTCTCCTTGCTTGCATTATCTAAAGTCTATATGATCACTATTATTGTCTGAGAATTGTTAGTACTACGAATCTACAACAAAAACATTGCATTCATGGTCACTCCCTTTGTCTGAGAAATCTTGGCACCAGGAGATTATAATAAGCATTGCTTACATCATATGTGCTATGACTATTCTATTCTGGTAGTGGCTAGTCCTAGATACCTTCACCCAGCAGTGCTTACATCATATGTGCTATGACTATTCTATTCTGGTAGTGGCTAGTCCTAGATACCTTCACCCAGCAGTGCTTACATCATATGTGCTATGACTATTCTATTCTGGTAGTGGCTAGTCCTAGATACCTTCACCCAGCAGTGCTTACATCATATGTGCTATGACTATTCTATTCTGGTAGTGGCTAGTCCTAGATACCTTCACCCAGCAGTGCTTACATCATATGTGCTATGACTATTCTATTCTGGTAGTGGCTAGTCCTAGATACCTTCACCCAGCAGTGCTTACATCATATGTGCTATGACTATTCTATTCTGGTAGTGGCTAGTCCTAGATACCTTCACCCAGCAGTGCTTACATCATATGTGCTATGACTATTCTATTCTGGTAGTGGCTAGTCCTAGATACCTTCACCCAGCAGTGCTTACATCATATGTGCTATGACTATTCTATTCTGGTAGTGGCTAGTCCTAGATACCTTCACCCAGCAGTGCTTACATCATATGTGCTATGACTATTCTATTCTGGTAGTGGCTAGTCCTAGATACCTTCACCCAGCAGTGCTTACATCATATGTGCTATGACTATTCTATTCTGGTAGTGGCTAGTCCTAGATACCTTCACCCAGCAGTGCTTACATCATATGTGCTATGACTATTCTATTCTGGTAGTGGCTAGTCCTAGATACCTTCACCCAGCAGTGCTTACATCATATGTGCTATGACTATTCTATTCTGGTAGTGGCTAGTCCTAGATACCTTCACCCAGCAGTGCTTACATCATATGTGCTATGACTATTCTATTCTGGTAGTGGCTAGTCCTAGATACCTTCACCCAGCAGTGCTTACATCATATGTGCTATGACTATTCTATTCTGGTAGTGGCTAGTCCTAGATACCTTCACCCAGCAGTGCTTACATCATATGTGCTATGACTATTCTATTCTGGTAGTGGCTAGTCCTAGATACCTTCACCCAGCAGTGCTTACATCATATGTGCTATGACTATTCTATTCTGGTAGTGGCTAGTCCTAGATACCTTCACCCAGCAGTGCTTACATCATATGTGCTATGACTATTCTATTCTGGTAGTGGCTAGTCCTAGATACCTTCACCCAGCAGTGCTTACATCATATGTGCTATGACTATTCTATTCTGGTAGTGGCTAGTCCTAGATACCTTCACCCAGCAGTGCTTACATCATATGTGCTATGACTATTCTATTCTGGTAGTGGCTAGTCCTAGATACCTTCACCCAGCAGTGCTTACATCATATGTGCTATGACTATTCTATTCTGGTAGTGGCTAGTCCTAGATACCTTCACCCAGCAGTGCTTACATCATATGTGCTATGACTATTCTATTCTGGTAGTGGCTAGTCCTAGATACCTTCACCCAGCAGTGCTTACATCATATGTGCTATGACTATTCTATTCTGGTAGTGGCTAGTCCTAGATACCTTCACCCAGCAGTGCTTACATCATATGTGCTATGACTATTCTATTCTGGTAGTGGCTAGTCCTAGATACCTTCACCCAGCAGTGCTTACATCATATGTGCTATGACTATTCTATTCTGGTAGTGGCTAGTCCTAGATACCTTCACCCAGCAGTGCTTACATCATATGTGCTATGACTATTCTATTCTGGTAGTGGCTAGTCCTAGATACCTTCACCCAGCAGTGCTTACATCATATGTGCTATGACTATTCTATTCTGGTAGTGGCTAGTCCTAGATACCTTCACCCAGCAGTGCTTACATCATATGTGCTATGACTATTCTATTCTGGTAGTGGCTAGTCCTAGATACCTTCACCCAGCAGTGCTTACATCATATGTGCTATGACTATTCTATTCTGGTAGTGGCTAGTCCTAGATACCTTCACCCAGCAGTGCTTACATCATATGTGCTATGACTATTCTATTCTGGTAGTGGCTAGTCCTAGATACCTTCACCCAGCAGTGCTTACATCATATGTGCTATGACTATTCTATTCTGGTAGTGGCTAGTCCTAGATACCTTCACCCAGCAGTGCTTACATCATATGTGCTATGACTATTCTATTCTGGTAGTGGCTAGTCCTAGATACCTTCACCCAGCAGTGCTTACATCATATGTGCTATGACTATTCTATTCTGGTAGTGGCTAGTCCTAGATACCTTCACCCAGCAGTGCTTACATCATATGTGCTATGACTATTCTATTCTGGTAGTGGCTAGTCCTAGATACCTTCACCCAGCAGTGCTTACATCATATGTGCTATGACTATTCTATTCTGGTAGTGGCTAGTCCTAGATACCTTCACCCAGCAGTGCTTACATCATATGTGCTATGACTATTCTATTCTGGTAGTGGCTAGTCCTAGATACCTTCACCCAGCAGTGCTTACATCATATGTGCTATGACTATTCTATTCTGGTAGTGGCTAGTCCTAGATACCTTCACCCAGCAGTGCTTACATCATATGTGCTATGACTATTCTATTCTGGTAGTGGCTAGTCCTAGATACCTTCACCCAGCAGTGCTTACATCATATGTGCTATGACTATTCTATTCTGGTAGTGGCTAGTCCTAGATACCTTCACCCAGCAGTGCTTACATCATATGTGCTATGACTATTCTATTCTGGTAGTGGCTAGTCCTAGATACCTTCACCCAGCAGTGCTTACATCATATGTGCTATGACTATTCTATTCTGGTAGTGGCTAGTCCTAGATACCTTCACCCAGCAGTGCTTACATCATATGTGCTATGACTATTCTATTCTGGTAGTGGCTAGTCCTAGATACCTTCACCCAGCAGTGCTTACATCATATGTGCTATGACTATTCTATTCTGGTAGTGGCTAGTCCTAGATACCTTCACCCAGCAGTGCTTACATCATATGTGCTATGACTATTCTATTCTGGTAGTGGCTAGTCCTAGATACCTTCACCCAGCAGTGCTTACATCATATGTGCTATGACTATTCTATTCTGGTAGTGGCTAGTCCTAGATACCTTCACCCAGCAGTGCTTACATCATATGTGCTATGACTATTCTATTCTGGTAGTGGCTAGTCCTAGATACCTTCACCCAGCAGTGCTTACATCATATGTGCTATGACTATTCTATTCTGGTAGTGGCTAGTCCTAGATACCTTCACCCAGCAGTGCTTACATCATATGTGCTATGACTATTCTATTCTGGTAGTGGCTAGTCCTAGATACCTTCACCCAGCAGTGCTTACATCATATGTGCTATGACTATTCTATTCTGGTAGTGGCTAGTCCTAGATACCTTCACCCAGCAGTGCTTACATCATATGTGCTATGACTATTCTATTCTGGTAGTGGCTAGTCCTAGATACCTTCACCCAGCAGTGCTTACATCATATGTGCTATGACTATTCTATTCTGGTAGTGGCTAGTCCTAGATACCTTCACCCAGCAGTGCTTACATCATATGTGCTATGACTATTCTATTCTGGTAGTGGCTAGTCCTAGATACCTTCACCCAGCAGTGCTTACATCATATGTGCTATGACTATTCTATTCTGGTAGTGGCTAGTCCTAGATACCTTCACCCAGCAGTGCTTACATCATATGTGCTATGACTATTCTATTCTGGTAGTGGCTAGTCCTAGATACCTTCACCCAGCAGTGCTTACATCATATGTGCTATGACTATTCTATTCTGGTAGTGGCTAGTCCTAGATACCTTCACCCAGCAGTGCTTACATCATATGTGCTATGACTATTCTATTCTGGTAGTGGCTAGTCCTAGATACCTTCACCCAGCAGTGCTTACATCATATGTGCTATGACTATTCTATTCTGGTAGTGGCTAGTCCTAGATACCTTCACCCAGCAGTGCTTACATCATATGTGCTATGACTATTCTATTCTGGTAGTGGCTAGTCCTAGATACCTTCACCCAGCAGTGCTTACATCATATGTGCTATGACTATTCTATTCTGGTAGTGGCTAGTCCTAGATACCTTCACCCAGCAGTGCTTACATCATATGTGCTATGACTATTCTATTCTGGTAGTGGCTAGTCCTAGATACCTTCACCCAGCAGTGCTTACATCATATGTGCTATGACTATTCTATTCTGGTAGTGGCTAGTCCTAGATACCTTCACCCAGCAGTGCTTACATCATATGTGCTATGACTATTCTATTCTGGTAGTGGCTAGTCCTAGATACCTTCACCCAGCAGTGCTTACATCATATGTGCTATGACTATTCTATTCTGGTAGTGGCTAGTCCTAGATACCTTCACCCAGCAGTGCTTACATCATATGTGCTATGACTATTCTATTCTGGTAGTGGCTAGTCCTAGATACCTTCACCCAGCAGTGCTTACATCATATGTGCTATGACTATTCTATTCTGGTAGTGGCTAGTCCTAGATACCTTCACCCAGCAGTGCTTACATCATATGTGCTATGACTATTCTATTCTGGTAGTGGCTAGTCCTAGATACCTTCACCCAGCAGTGCTTACATCATATGTGCTATGACTATTCTATTCTGGTAGTGGCTAGTCCTAGATACCTTCACCCAGCAGTGCTTACATCATATGTGCTATGACTATTCTATTCTGGTAGTGGCTAGTCCTAGATACCTTCACCCAGCAGTGCTTACATCATATGTGCTATGACTATTCTATTCTGGTAGTGGCTAGTCCTAGATACCTTCACCCAGCAGTGCTTACATCATATGTGCTATGACTATTCTATTCTGGTAGTGGCTAGTCCTAGATACCTTCACCCAGCAGTGCTTACATCATATGTGCTATGACTATTCTATTCTGGTAGTGGCTAGTCCTAGATACCTTCACCCAGCAGTGCTTACATCATATGTGCTATGACTATTCTATTCTGGTAGTGGCTAGTCCTAGATACCTTCACCCAGCAGTGCTTACATCATATGTGCTATGACTATTCTATTCTGGTAGTGGCTAGTCCTAGATACCTTCACCCAGCAGTGCTTACATCATATGTGCTATGACTATTCTATTCTGGTAGTGGCTAGTCCTAGATACCTTCACCCAGCAGTGCTTACATCATATGTGCTATGACTATTCTATTCTGGTAGTGGCTAGTCCTAGATACCTTCACCCAGCAGTGCTTACATCATATGTGCTATGACTATTCTATTCTGGTAGTGGCTAGTCCTAGATACCTTCACCCAGCAGTGCTTACATCATATGTGCTATGACTATTCTATTCTGGTAGTGGCTAGTCCTAGATACCTTCACCCAGCAGTGCTTACATCATATGTGCTATGACTATTCTATTCTGGTAGTGGCTAGTCCTAGATACCTTCACCCAGCAGTGCTTACATCATATGTGCTATGACTATTCTATTCTGGTAGTGGCTAGTCCTAGATACCTTCACCCAGCAGTGCTTACATCATATGTGCTATGACTATTCTATTCTGGTAGTGGCTAGTCCTAGATACCTTCACCCAGCAGTGCTTACATCATATGTGCTATGACTATTCTATTCTGGTAGTGGCTAGTCCTAGATACCTTCACCCAGCAGTGCTTACATCATATGTGCTATNTCATACATGTGCTCGGAAGTCAACCCGCTGCTGGAGATGATATCATGCAACAACTACACATCCTGTCAACCAGGATCATGCATGTGCTCGGAATTCAACCTCCCATGCACCGACATTTGCAGCTTCTCGGGAGATAAAAAAGAAATGGATAGAGAATATGAATAGTACCCAGATAATGATGGTGATTGTGACAATGTTAATGACGACGATGATGATGGTTTCGAAGAAGAATGTTAGCAAAGCTAAAAATTGATATACAGTACAAAGAGTTGTTAGAAATCTTAAAATTTCCGGAATTTTTTTTTGTTCTAAAATACCATTGGTTTTTTTTAACAACTATATAAATATGTGTGTGTGTAGCAAAAGTCACCTAATATGTACCATTACTAAGCTATGTATAAATAAATATGCATTCAACCTTACCAAAATGTGAATTTACCGCACTTATTTGTGTCAACCGTAAAACTAAAACGGGAAAGACTGATGACAATTCGATTATAAGCATATGAACTTGGCGTGATGCTTTTAAGCCCCGGAGTAGCGGGATATTATTTATGTTTGACACTCGCTAGGGATTTTATCGTTGGTTCAACCTTAAAAATGAACTGAAACTTTTTTGTAGAGAATTTATAGATAGACAAATTTTGTACGAATATATATATATTTTAAATTATGACTAGTAATGGAAATAATAAAATCAAAAATAGGTCATTATTTTCAACTTTTTTAGCAAAATGATAAGAAAGCTACCAATCTCGATTTTCGAGTTGCCATATTCGTAATCTACACTAAAAAAAACTGAATAAAATAACATCCCACACGTCTTTACCCCAGAAATGGTACTATTTACATGAAAATCGGGGTCTAGCTGATAGACTATGTGTGGTTTTTTGTGAAATAATTATATGTCTTGACGTTATGGTATTGTTATGTGGAACCATTCTACAACAACTAGGCCTATACTATATACTAAAACGTTAGTTGTATGTTAAACGTGATATATTTAAAAATGTCCTTGTGTGGAATACAACCATCTCCAGCTCATTAGTAAGCAACGCAGCGAGAGAACGTTGTCTCGATTATAGGAGGCTGTGCCACGTGTGCATGATTTAAGGCGCAATTAGTGCTGGCTCACCTAATAACCAGACTACTCTAGTCCGAGGAGGTTCTCCCAGGAAAATAGAGCCGTAATATCGCCATTAATTAGCACCTGGTGTAGTGAGAATCGTGCAGGCTCCGAGAGAGAAATTTCTTCACTAATCTTTAACACGATCACTTCAGTAAATAGATATTTAGATCAGATAAGTGGTTAAAACACCAGACAGACAAAAGTAATTTATTCATAACAACATTTGTTTGAAAATTTGAAAGTGACGCATAATGTTCCTTCTTCTTTGGGTTTCTTGTTCGAGACCTCCTCGGATAATTGAAGTGAAGGTCATTTAGGGGGTCATTGTTTCTTGTCCTAGACCTTCCTGATTCATGGATTAAAATTGACAACTTTATTATTTTTCAAACATGGCAGCCAGACCCCAAGGATTTACTTTAGTACTTAAGTAATATATTTTCTCCAATTCCACGATGATCCATTTTAAGCTGCTTCATGAATTGAACCGTGATCTATATTCTGACTTAAAAACGTATCACAGAATTTGCTGGTCCCTATTTTGATAACTGTGTACAAAATTCTTCTAAAACAGCTCTAAAACTCGACTTTGGGATCAAAGCGCTTTCCATCTTCTTCTATGGTGGTGAATATTAAGTTACTGTTATCTTTTGGTGAGCCTCTATGTACTGTTATCTAGCGATGTGCTTACACTTACTGTTATCTGATGGTGAGCTCCTATTTACTATTATCTTCTAGTTACTATTAATTTGTGGCGAGCTCCAAGTCACTGTTATCTGGACACGAGTTTTAGTTATGTACTGTTATCTGACAGTGGTCTTGTAGTTACTTTTATCAGGTGATGAACTTCCAGTTACTGTTACTTGCCGATGAGCTTCTTGTTATTGTAACAGTGACGACAAGGTCATAGGCTGCGTCTAACATTCTCACACGATTTTAAACTATCGGTAAAAAAATTAGATGGTTGAATATGATGTATTTTACGAGAGCTGCAAACTCATATCTAAGTATGATTACAAACTATAAAAAGATTTTAAAAGGAAATAAAAAATTCCTTCTTACAAAAAGCCTTCAATCTGTTAGCTCCCTATTTCTTTTTCCCGCGCCACCACTTTCATTTCCGCACAAAGTTAATTTAATTTTAATTCTCATACGATTACATTTGTAATTTCCCTCCGGTAGAGCCACGCTGGTCCTGTTTCTTGCAGTTTTCCCTGCTTTTTCCTCTTCTTAATAGAAAATTGATTGCGTTAATGGAAGAGAAGTCGTTTGTGCAGATAATGTTGAAAAGAACTCAACGTGGCCTGAACAACGGGATATGTTGCTGACCTCGTGATGTGGGCAGGATTGTTTAGTGAAATAGGACAAAGATAAACAAGTTACTGGCCTCATACTGTGGGCAGGATTGTTTAGTGGAATAGGATAAAGTTAAACAAGTTACTAGCCTCATACTGTGGGCAGGATTGTTTAGTGGAATAGGATAAAGTTACACAAGTTACTGGCCTCATACTGTGGGCAGGATTGTTTAGTG
>CABFWB010001606.1:69945-150623 GCA_902151455.1 Timema bartmani
GGGGGGAGGGAAAGGTTGAATGTTCGAAGGTTTCGCAAGGGTCTACTGGTTCAGTTTAAAAAGCCTAAATTCTCAAATATTTCTATATGAAATATAATGATCCACGCCATTCTTTTTGTATTTAATTTCATACAACTTTCCTTCCTTTGTGGTTTTAATCACATTACTTTAAATCTCATACCAAAACTGTGTTTCTCCTTAATTTTATTCCAATGAAAGATAGGCCCTAGGAAAATTAGGTGAGAACAAAAATCATTTATTTTCGTAGTAATTCAAACAAGTGCCGATGTTTTGATCAATCACATTATTACTTTACACTGGAACAATTAATTAAATAAATGGTACGTTACAGTCTTACAAACTTGATCATGATAATTTATCATAGCTTGGAACCAAATTTTAGATTTTCAGTGAACTATCCTTATGCAAGTTTTCCTCATAAAAACGAATGTATCATCTTGATAAACACAATAAACATTCCTCATATAGCCTATAAGTTCTAAACATAATTGTTCAAACCTTTTTTGTTTTTAAAGTTAAACGTTTAAAAAATCAGTTAGTTGTAAACAACCCTCAAATTATTGATATATGTAAAATCGAAATAAATTCTTGTTCATAATAAAACTACCTACCCTTAGTCAAATTTTTATAAAAAAAAATAGGTATACATTATTATTTTTTAGTTAAAATACTCCCCAAATATCAATTTAAAACAAAATTGTTACAACCATTTTCAAAAAATTAGGAATTCCAAGAAAATCATTCATCAGTAAACTACCCTCAATTTGAGGGCTAAGGTAATAATAAAAAAAATATGAGGTTTGAACAAAATCTATCAGTTTCAGATCTGTGTCCATGGCACAGATAAGGTATACACCAGACACAGGGACGGATTAGGGCGGAGGCCACAAGGGCTAGAGCCATGGCCCCACGCTCGTTTTCAATCACAATTATTTTATCTAAAATATTAGAAATTATAGTTTACTTTTATAAAATAGTAAGTACAACTAAGCGATAGTATTCTTTTATCTCTTTCATTCCAACGAACATAACCAAACGCTGCCGCATACCCAAGGAGTTGGACCAAAACCAAGAGCGTACCAATCAACTCTGTGATACAATCGGCTAGAAATAGTACATTTAAAACAACACTATTGCACGTGGACCATTTCTGATTAAAGAGTAACGGAGATTAACAGTAAATAGACGTTCATAATACAGAACATTGTTGAAATATTAAATTATATTTTGATAAAAACTGTATTGAAAAGGTCGTGTGTTTTTTTGTTTTGTTTTTTACCATTTTAGAATGGCTTCACAAATATGCACTGTGCATAAATCTTCATTCTGTCTTAATAGGGACATATAGTAGTTATTAACAAGAAACTGTGTCGCTTTGTCCTCCATCGTCACTGTAATGTGATTTGCCACCCATATATTTTCCTATATTTTACCATTTATTTTTGTTTTGGTTGAATTAAATGATGTACTTCAGAGTTCGTCCGCAGCATAACGAGCTATATTGCCGTGCATGACAAAATAATACTATTTATATCCATTCAAAATAAAACGGAAAGAAGATCGTCTAACACTGTTTAAAATAATTAAAATAATGAGTTTTGAGCTAAGGAAGAACCTTTTGATTAAATATATTTATCCTTCTAAGACGTTTTTTCACTCTTCTTCATTTATTTTCAATGTCGGCCATGATTTTATTCCAACGCATGCGCAGGACTATTAAACAAGTGAGGGGCGTGTCTCGTAATTATAGAAGAAGAAAATAAATTGATGTAAATATTTCCAAACTAGTGCGCATTTCAATTCTGACAGACGGAAATAAACATTCTAATTATTTTAAAAGCATATTGTTCATATTCATTGACATATATTTTCAATCTTAATGTTAAATTGAATTTTATTTTATATTTATCCCTAGTCCGTAGCCAACATTTTATCTTTTGCTTTAATGGATAAGTTTTCTCTTTGGAGTTGGAAAAAAATTGAACGTTTTTAAATTTGTTTCCTGGAACACTCTATGGAGAATATTGGTGTCTTCTTTCTCGGCGTCTTAAAACATGGAACAAAACCTGTGTGGCTTCCAACTAAATTGGATTTAAAAAGTAAAAAATAGTTTTCAAGTGGGATATAAAGATATCCATAGAAAGCTGTGTGTTTGGGGAGTAACTAACTAGAGATTGTTAATTTCCTTGAGGTGTGGTAGAAGGGAGAGTGAGTAATTTTACAGTTTTTATAGCATTAATTATTTTTTTTTGCCAAAATAAATAAAATATTTCTCCGGTAGCAACATAGAGTTTAGTTTTCTGCACATGCTAATATCAACAGATCTTGAATATCATGTCAAGGGTGTGCTGGAATTTTGTCAAAACTTTTTCTCTTTATTTAAAAAGTTTTGACAAAATTCCAGAACACTCTTGACAGATATTCAAGATTTGTTGATATTGACATGTGCAGAAAACTAAACTCTATGTTGCTACTGGAGAAATCTTTGATTTATTTTTGCCAAAAAAATGTATATTCTATAAAAACTGTAAAAATACTTACGCTCCCTTTTGCCGCACCTTAAATTATGGAAGGGTTGAAATTAAGAAAAGGAAACAAATTTCAGACATTCATGCTATTTCAACATGGACATATTTACTGGTGAGATCCAGCCAAATCCTCAGGATTAAAATTTTCTCTCTCTCTCTCTCTCTATCTCTCTCTCTCTCTCTTTCTCTCTCTCTCTCTTTCTATCTCTCTCTCTCTCTCTCTCTCTCTCTCTCTCTCTCTCTCTCTCTCTCTCTCTCTCTCTCTTTCTCTCTCTCTCTCTCTCTCTCTCACACACACATCTCTCTTCCAGTATAAATTTAAAACATTCAGACACTTTACTTCTTCTAGAAACTCAATTAATATTTTATTTCTACAAAATTATTAATATAACTATTGATCATTGATTTATTTTATTTATTTGTCAACAATAATATTTTTTAACTGATTTTTTTTGTTCAAAAATAGATGTAATATAACATTTTTTTGTTTTAATTTGGTAAGATTATAATTATACTTACTCGGAATTCCATAGGTAGGATTGGAATGTGTTAGCAAGGAAACAATAATAATAATAACCCACAAAAGTTTCAATATTTTATTTTTATTGTAGTTTAAATTAGTACATTTCATTCAGTGATATATTTTATTTCAATTGCTCATGTTTTATTTTTAGTATTCCTTCAACTCTAGTAGAGATTTACACCACACCATTGTTGTAGGTAAGGTGGTGTCATTATTATTAACATTGCATCACCCTGAAAACGTTTCCTGAGCACACCCAGTGGATTCGAGCGTTAAGAGTCATCATGCCATGTCAGAGTTAGCCGAGCTAAAGGTTTTATATTATTATTTTCTTGTAGTTCCTAGAAGTGGCACCCACCAATTATAGTTTAAACACATAATAGATATATAATTTTAATCATCTCGACGTTACCTTTTGTTGTGTAATATATGGATAAAAGTTATATTTATTAGATCACCGCGGAAAATTTCAAGTAATAATTCAAATACGAGTGCACTGCACATATTTCTGGCATATCTCGGTATTTTCTTTTCCCTTTTACTCCTATAGCTCGCGCGAGCCTGGTGCTGACTTGGGCCTGCTATGATGAACGTTCTTAACGATTTTTAAGGAACCAGAACTGGCACAGAAACACTTAAAATAAATGCAATCAGATCTGAAACCGTAATCAGAACCGATAAGTATTTTTATATTATATAAAATTCTTATCAGATCTTTAAGGTTCTAACTTTTTAAACCCATTTTAAGTAATATGTATTTCATGCCCTTCTTTCTGTTTATTATAAATTTAAATATGTATATTTTATTATTATTACAAATTTTAAGAAAGTTCATGGGGCCCCATATTTTGCAAGTGGCCCCTGGCCCCCAAATTTCTCAATCTGCACCTGACCAGACACGCAGCCTTACGAGCCAGGTTGAGTCCTTGGGTACTGGGGAGTGCTGGTTGCAGTTCTCAGTGAAACAACTCAATTTTAAATTGTTTGTTATAAAGGGGTGGCATTCCGAACAAAATAGTTCAGGTACTAGCAATCACGCCCCTCCACCCCACCCACCCCAACTCACCTCCTTTCATTGAAAAATCCATTTCAGACAAGCAACTAATCGATGATATTTTGAAGATTGGTTACAACTAGACAATTTTCAAATATTTGCTTGAACAAAGAGGACCATTCTATTCTACGTTTTCCTTGTAATGTGCAGTCTGAGTAAGCTCATTTAGAGGGGAAAGCGGGTGGAGCCTCTAATTGAACCTGGCTTTGTGAAAACCGGTTTAGTGACACTATAAGGCAATTTTTGTTGGTTTTCTAGTAAAACCATAATTAAAGTGAACTTTTAAAAAAATGCCTGATCGATAGTGATGTTGTCACTTGGGACAACACGTAGTCATCCCTGTGTTTAAGGACTCAAGCTCGCCCAATGAGAGCAGCAATTTTACCATGGAGGCTGTGGGTTTGGTGTATACCTTGTATGTGACCCGGGGAAAGACACACAGAAGTGGAGGCATACCGTACAGAATTGTAAAATCAACTTTTTTGGCTTCAGGGACACATAAAATGTAAAGATTCATCATAATCTCAAGGTAGAAGTTTGTCACGATTACAATACTTTCTCTTTATATAAGAAATTAAAAATAGAAATAAAGGTCAGGCTGAAATACAAAATAGAAAATATATTCCGGCACTGTGGTAAGTAATGTGGACGTATCCATATGTGTTTTTACTTAATCTAAATTAACATGGGATGATAGGTATCATATAATTGGTTCCTCCTTCCCCACGCCCAGTCAAAAAACGTTCTGGTGCAGCGCCCCTGGGTGAGGACCCCAAATAAAAATATACATAATCGTATGTATGACTAAACATAAAGTTTAAGGGTTTTTATGAAATTTATGGAATAAAAAAAGCTTAGTCAGTAAACAACCTATTGTGTTTTTAATAATAATAAAAAAAAGAAATGAAACACGGAGGTAGAGTGTAATTGGTTTGTTTAAATCATGTCTGATTTGTCTTATCTATTTTTTATCTATGCTCCCCATTTTTAATACTAGAGACAGTGCAATAGAGAAAAATTGACTTACAAATATTTCTTGCATTGCAAGCTGACATCAATTAATCCGAGCTTGAAAATAAAAACACATAAATAAATTCCTACCCAGATTAAAATACATAATGTTTTGAACTCTTCCACTCTGCAGTCTAAGGCGCTACTCTAGCAGTAGACTAGACTGCCAATGGCGGGAAGATCGAGGTTCGAATCTTGGTCCGGTGTACTGGGGGTGGCTTTTTCAAAGTGGTTTTCCATTCACCCTCCACGTAAATGCGGGTATACTTCTTCTAAATATAGCCTTCCTAATCCCTAAAATCCATTAGAGTAGTTAATACATTAACATAAAGCCCGAATGGATATTAATACGTGGTGCTAAAAGAAATTAGGCCTAGTAACAATCATTTTGTGACTGATACTCTACTATAACCATGTATGCCTTTGTCTAAAACACTATTCATGTTTCACCATTTAACAGGTAGTATCATAGATGAATGAGGTGATATGGGCTCCTATTTGAAACTAATTAAATCACTTGTCAAAATTACCACACGTGTAGTAACTTAAATGATATTAATGTATATAGAATTACTTGGAGTCATTTTTTATCTGTCAGTAAAGGTCAACACCATAGGCATATGAAAACATAATATTTAGGGTGTTCAATAACAGACTCAGGTCAAATAAAACTCTCTATTTATACTGTAAACAAAGTATGTGTGTATAAAAAAAATGTAAAGCTAGAAACCGCATATATTTTAATTTGAAACAGTGAAGCTATTTGTTGCTGCTTTAGTTCAAACATTCAGATTTATATTTTATTTTTAGGAAATCTCACACTGACAGTTAAGGGGTCCGTAGGCTCACCCGCAACCCCTGTGCACTCGCTTATGACCAACGCTACCAAGATCAAACTTTAGAAACATTATTTTATTAAAATCTTATCATAGCGCAAATTTAAAGAGCAGAGATTTTTTTTTAAATAGTTGTCTGATGAAATTGTTTAAAATTTAAATGTAAGGTTCCTTTTTATCGAATAATGCAAACAATTTTAATGGTATAAAAAACTCATATTCAATTGACAAACTGTTTAATAAGTTGTATAATGATACCTCACTAAATGAAGGGTGGGTGTACTATTTGTTGGTTGGTTGGTCGGATTATTTGAGACTTAACGCCAGTGAACTCATAATATATAACTCATTACTTTACACTTGTGTTTACATGACAGTTTCTGTCATTCTATGCCTCATATAAAAAAAGGAACTACGTTATGCCGACCATAACCTTAATTTATGTTTGGTGATAAACTATGAATAAGTCGTAAATTGTTTGCATAATTAACTCTCGTCCCAAATAATACAAATAAATATGTCAGATTGGGTTTTTAAAAAAGGCAATTTACCAATTGAGTTGCTATAGTTCCTGATCTAAGGGGTGGGCTGGTATCGCTCCGGGGCCCCCACAAACTCCCACAAGAAATAAATCATAAAGTCTAGTCAATATATTTTCTGCAAATAAAACAAGAAAAGTTTGTCGGCTATATAATGAGCGTTTTTATTAAGTATTTATGGTGCCTACTATATTATGCTCTGTTATTATTAAATTTGTGTAAAATAAAACAGTTGCTTAATCTTTACCTTTCCTCAGACCTGCTAAGATGTAATTTACATGAGGTTGTGAGGGGTCCCCCCTTCCCCCACTGTATGCTGCCTCGAGGCTCCTACATACATAAATCCGGCACTAAGTTGTTATAGATTAATACCGTGGCAAAAACCTTCATTCCTGATTAGCAAAGTCAAGATTTTGATGAAATGTAATCTCGTTTTTTGCCTCACCAAATACGATGCTCATAAATAGAATACTAAACATTGTTCATGCATAAATAATTCATAGCTATTTTTTTTCAACCTACACTTGACGGAATTAGAATATAATGTGGCGAATGAACTTTTCATTCTCTTGGTTTATATGGCTGCCGGTTGGAAAATAAACATTCCTGGTGACATTCTGCTACTAACCGGATTCATGCCGGAAAGGGTTGCGTCGGTAGAGGATAGTTATTACTTTTGAAGCAAATATTTGTAAATCAATATTATATTCTGCAGGATGCGAAAGTTTAGTTGTTATCAGATTTTCATGGATTTTTTGTCCTTCTTTTGTAAAGTGCATTTTTAATTTAGGCCTAATTGTGTGGGCTTATTACGAGTTTTTGTTATTATTTTAGGTCATTTTTTGAACATTTTTGGATTATTAAAGTCCAGCTCCTGCTGAATAGGTAGTAAAAAAACAACATAAACTTACATCTTCCAACATTCTGTAAAAAAGTAAATGTTATCCCCATAGATTTCAATCTCCTTGCGTTAAAACCCTTTAAATAGTTTTAGAAACAAACGCTATAGCGCGCTGTAGCGTTAGTTAAATAGGACCTTTTCCTAAAAGGTTTTATATCTACAGCTTTGATTATCCTTGAGTCAGATGGTTAAAATTAAATTTATTTGTGTCATTACAAAATCCTGTTTGTCTTGTCAGGTGTCATTTCATCTAGCTGTGAATCACTACTCTTGAAGTTTGATATCGACATATTGGATAAGTTTAAATCGCTTATTTTTCAATTCCGCTCAACTTGAAGTAATAATATAATGGGAGCAGTCCTCGGTCTTTGTTCTGTCGCGCAGGTAAGTCTCGACCAATAATTAATTATTTTAGACTTGTTTAGATTTGGATTGGTGGATTTTCTACGTAATCCTATTTTTTTTGTATCAAACCTATTAGGCCTCTATTCTCTATAGTTGGAATCTATGGAATGACTTCCCAAATTAAAAATAATAGTTACAGTGAGTGATAATACCACACATTCCGTACGTTAGTATAACGCATGACCTTTCCCAAGAGGTAACTATCTACTAGTACAAGTTCATGTTGATATGTTCACAACTGTGTGTTTTAGCTTGCGTGCTGTTGCGGCAGTGCTGCCTGCAGTCTGTGCTGTTCAGCTTGTCCATCCTGTCGCAACTCAACCTCTACAAGGATCATGTATGCCCTCATGCTCCTGCTTGGGACAGTGGCTGCATGTATCACTCTCTCCCCAGGACTCCAAGAGACTCTCAAGAAGGTAGGTTAATACTACTCGCACATAGTCTCCTTAGGAATCTTGACTGGAAAGTAGCTAACACCTGACTATCTCAAGGAGTTCTCACCTGCTTGTATTGTGTCGGTCTTTTAGGTACCATTCTGTGGGAGTGGGGGGTCCTCCTTGACTGACTCTATCACTATAGACTGTCAGTCTGCGGTCGGATACTTGGCAGTATACCGAATGTGTTTCGCTCTCTCTTGCTTCTTCTTCCTGATGGCGCTCATCATGGTGGGGGTAAAGTCTTCCAGAGACCCACGCGGGGGTATTCAAAATGGGTATGTCATATTTAGGCCTACCAGTTAATATTCTTATTAGTAACTGTGGTAGCACTGTTTACACTGACAGAACAACGTTGGTATGGAGTATTAAGCCAGGTTCGACACCTTAGCTCAGTCGGTAATGTGGGTGTTTACTGAGCTAATAGTCCCGGGCATGATTCTTGGCATGGCAGAAAAATTTATCATTGGTGAAATGTGGGTTTCTCCTTTCACAGTGATGAATTAACGGCCAGGGGGCTGGGTGTTGTGTCTGTCTTAGATTTAAGTTAGTTTATAAGTCATTTGCTGATATGGTTCAGAAAGTGCACGTTATAAATCCCAAATGAAAAAAATTAAGCCAGTATTAAGCTTCCATTTCACATTATTTTCTGGGATTTGAATCATGTCTGTGTTAAGAGTTTGTTAAAGCATTGCCATGTACATTAGATTCTGGGCCATCAAATACCTGCTCGTGATTGGCGGAATCATCGGGGCTTTCTTCATCCCAGAGGGTTCGTTTGGTCCCACCTGGATGTACTTTGGGATGATTGGTGGATTCCTGTTCATCCTGATTCAGCTGATACTGATTGTGGACTTTGCCCACTCCTGGGCCGAGCGCTGGGTCTCTAACTACGAGGAGAGCGAGTCCAAGGGCTGGTGAGTCCTCAACCCTGATCTGGGTCGGTCTTTTCTAGGACATTTGTATTTTACTTATACAAACATAACTTAGTATCTATGATTTTTCAGAAAGAATAATCCTAAATAGTCTAATATGATCTACATTGTGTCCACTGAATACTATAACACAAGTTCAGGGATACATTTGACAAACTATTATTAACAAGAACAGACATCTTGGAAAATAGTCATCCCGATCATTGATGACAGCTTAACAGCTACGAGAAGAAATATTTTAATCTATCCAACTTTTGTATCTTTAATTATGACCTCAAAAACCATAAACAGCAGAAACTTGATTGACCTACCTAATATGATTACGTGGAGATATTGGCCATTTATTTTTATATGTAACTTCTATTAAAAGCTCTAAAAGACAATTTAACAGTCTTGAAACTGTATAGTCAATGCTGGCACTCACTAGAAAGATTGTGTTATTATCTAGGTATGCAGCACTACTGCTGTGTAGTTTGTTGAACTACGCCTTGGCCATCACAGGCATCGTACTGCTCTATGTCTACTTCACACTGGTAAGTCCCTAGGGACATGTTGACTAGGTTGTCTCCTATAGCCATTAAGGGCCTGGTCAATGGCCATTGGAAGTGAATTCGCATCAGCGCCAGCCCCTAATTTAAAGTGTTGCTGTTAGATACACTCGGTTTACCCTGAAAGGTAGACATTACTATGGCTCTACCATAGTGGAATCATGCAAGGCAAGCTTGCTCTTTTTCAGGGTTAACAAACGATATATTATAAGTGATTGTTCACTTTCCACTAAAGTGTATAGTATTTTTGGATGTACATGATTAGGTGACAGTTTTTATATGGAAATATTAGTATTTTAAAAACTTTCTCAAATTGTATTCAAGAACTAATGTTTACCATTTCTGAACTGTCTTAAGATTTTCCTAAAATTGAAGATCCTGTACAGGCCTAGTAGTCTCCTGATGATTAGGACCACTCATTCTGCCCACTGGACACAAAACGACCCCTTACAGACGTGTTTGTTTGCTCACATAGCCCAATGACTGTGCGCTCAACAAGTTCTTCATCTCGTTCAACCTCATCCTGTGCGCTATAGTGAGTGTTGTGTCTATCTTGCCCAGCGTGCAGGAGGGTCAACCTAGGTCAGGACTGCTGCAATCTTCGGTGGTTACATTGTATGTGGTGTACCTCACTTGGTCCTCTGTATCCAACCAGCCAGGTCAGTCACTTATTGGTATCTTTCATTAATGATCTTTTGTTACATACCACTAATGTATTATATTCCTTGGTCACAGACAAGGACGTACACCAGATCCTCAGTCTTATGTAAGTTTCGCTGAGCTCCTTGAGCCAGGTTGAGTCCATCACCACTGGAGTTCGCTAGTGTCACTGCTCAGTGATAAAAGTACTTCCAAATGTGCAGTTGCTAAACAACTCACATTTAACATGTTCGTCATAAAGGGAGCATTGTAATCGTAATGGGCAGTCTGAGTAAGCTCTCTGGGAGGTAGGATTATGTGAAGAAAGGGCTGGGTCTTTACCTGAACCTAGCTTTGTGGGAGCCAGCCAAATGACTCGATAAGGATATTTGTGTTTTTTATCTAGAGGAAGAATGTTTAAAATAGTTTTTTTTAATGTCCATTAATAGCACAAAGCAATATCTGTGTCGAAGGACTGAAGGTCTCCCACGAAGTGCATCCATTCTAACCTACAGGCCGTGGGGCTTGGCTGTATTTTACCATACACTAGTCTGGACCATTACAGTGTCTTTAAGGGTGACCTGGTAGTCTAGGGCTAAGGTGTCAGACTTCTGTGCTGGGGGTCCGGGGTTCAATCCTTGGTCCCGGCACAGATTTATCTGATTGCCAAACCCTTCTTTCACCACTGACAAGACGTGTATTAATAACAACTTGTGAATGTGTGGAATGCCAGGCCTCCACCGTGGTTCTAATATCATGTTAAACTGTAGGTCCTCCATTTCATCTCACAATCACCCTACTATTACACATTAGTGTAAAGTGCATACAACCTGAACGAGTCGTAAGACGCGGTAATAATAAATAATACAGTGTCTTTCTGACTTTTAATCAGCTAACTAATCTATTACTATGCTGGATAGCCACCGCGGCATGCCCGTGATCCCCAACACAGAGCTGGACAGACAATCTAGTTTCATGAACATAGATGCACAGTTCAATTTTCATTGGAATACAGCTAGGAAAGTTATTAGATCTACTCTCTCATATATTTAGACGTCAATTCACGTAATCTGTAGCGGTCACATTTGGTAGATTTTTAATACCTATAAAATAACACACATAATGTAGTCGAACAATATCAATATGGACCATTAAAAGAAGTTTGATTTCTTTTGACTAAACTTTTATGAAAATTGAACTGTAAACGATATTGGTTACTAAACTATAGGAGTGTGCAACGTCCAATTTTTCAATTTGAAGCGAACTCTAATCGAATATATGAAATATTTTCAAAGTCTAATTCAAGCTCGAATATTTTTGCTAGCTGTTCTATGTTTAAAAAAATAATATAAACCTATTGTGGATTTATATAACTTTATTCACCAAGATTAATTGAAAAAGTTTTTACTGCATAACGGTTTGTAATATTTTGTTTTATTCTCATAAATTAAGTAAAAATCACAGCTTAAAATTCAATTGCTTCAGTTTTCTTCCACATGAATATAAATTTGTAATGTAGGCTAAATCACAGCTCAGAATGGCAATAATTTAGCATAAATTTAGTATTTTAGCTGTCAATATTTTTATTGGCAAAGCTTCCTAATTATCAGTCGGAATAGTTTTCGAAACTTCGCACACCCCGAATAAACCACCACTAAAAGAATTTACTATATATATATATTTACATTTACATATCATTCTATTTTCTAATAGACTTTTTTTTTGTTTTGTTGGCTACATTGTAGTAAGCAGATCAAGTCTTAAGTTTGTGTGTTTGTAGATATCAGGAGTTAAGTTTTTTCCTCTCTGTATTACTTGTTTTTGATAATAATGTTGGAATGAATGGAGACAATCTATTACATTTAAAATCTAGTCAATTATAGCTAATATAGATATTATAAGCTTGTTAACTTTATGTATTGGTAAAGTGTAAGACAAGGCAAACAAGCTTTAACTTTGCCAAAATGTATCAAAATAAAGACAATTAAATTTTTGTTTGCCGGAAGTTTATTTTGACAGCCTTATTCTTGTGACTGTCCAATTTAACACATCCCAACTGTAAATATTTATTGAAAGAAATAACCTCTATTGTATCGTGTCGTTGGTTTGTCCTCAGACAAAGAATGTAACCCTGGGTTCCTGGGCATTGTCGGCAAAGCTGACGTGAATGGGCAGAATGCGGTAGCATTTGACTCAGAGAGCATTATCGGTCTTGTGATCTGGATGTGCTGCGTTCTTTACTCGTCCCTGCGCTCTGCATCCAGTGCTCACAAGATCACCATGAGCGATCATGTGCTGGTCAAGGACAATGGAGCAGGTAGGCATTGGGGTCCCTTGCTATACAGGGAGGGTCTGTGACATTTCACCGGGGCTGCCGATGTTCCTGGTGTGTCTGGAGGAATTAGCGTTTAGAGTGCGTCACCTTGGTAAACAGATACCTCCCTCTTCTCATAACATCGCTAGTGAACTTGACTATAGCAGACGTGGTTCAAGTAGAAATTTGTAGCTAAATAAACTGACAGTAATAAATACACTGAATAATCCAAAATCTTCTTCTGCCACCAAGTAATCCAAACCATACTAGAGTTTTCTCATTCTGTGATCTTTAATCCTGTACAAAGTTTTGATACAAACTCTTAACTTGGATTAATATATTCGATCAAAAATTCATCTTAAAATATGAAAGATTTAAATTTTCAGTTACAAATAAATCCCAGATTTAGATTTAATGGAATTTAATTGGAAATTTTAATCCAAGAGTGAAACGTTTGAAAAATACTTTTTGTATGGACTTGGATACATCTGCCATTAAAACATAATCAACAGTTTAATTAGAACATTTCATTTAAGTAATTTTGTCGTGATCACACATTATTTTAACAGAATAACTTGGATTGATTAACTGGGCCATAGGAACATACAAATTTTGTAACGATCTTTTCATTGTTTGAACAAAGTTTTTGGGACCTTAAATTTTGTATTTGTCTCGATTCTAAAACTATAATATGTACTTGAGCCTAATATTGTCCCAGACTGGTGATGAGTTGGATCTAATCTCACCCCTTGCGACCAAGTCCATTATATATCATTGCTGTGCTAACAGCTGTGTCTGTCTCTCTCTGTTTAGTGCGTGCCCCGGGAGATCTTGCCTTGGTCAATAATGAAGGTAATAACTTGTATAAAAATGAGATGGCCCAATGGCTAAATAATTTTATAGTAAAGGAAATTGATAGAACTAAAGAAAAAGGGAAAAAAAACTACTAAGAGTAAATTTGAAGAAGAAAGCCCACCTAAAATGTGTGAAGAATCCAATGCACAAAGGTGACATCTTCCTTTCTTCTGTCTTCTATAGTAGAAGTTGTCACACACACATTTTAACACAAATAGAATAATATTTCAGCACTGTTGCCTTTATCAAACACAAAGAAGATAGTACAAATAACACAAACACTGGATTACTCCATTTTGAATTTAAATTTAAAGAAAAACTGTTAGAAACACGTGTCAACTGTTTTTGGGAGTAAAGATAAATTCCTTAGCTATAGTTGGTATTTATATAAACCTATTTCAATTTCCTTTATTATAGTGCTGGCCAACAGTCATAAGACCTATAACAGGCCAGCACTGAAAAGTACACAAGTACCTTAAAATACATATATTTACACGAGAAAATAATATAAACAAAAATGGCTAAATAATGTTTTATACTGATGAATAGTTACGAAAAAAAGTAATTAGTAAAGATAAGAATAAAAAATAGCATTTATAACAAATAACTAAAGAGTGGTTAAAAGCAGTAACAATATGAAAAAAATATATCAGAACATTGTAAATTTAAATATTATAGGCAGAACCTCTACATGATAAAATATTGATATGAAATTTCCTTAAATAACTCCTTGAGTTTAGCTTTTCTTTTATGATAGAAGTCGAATTCGACAAATCTAGAATTGGCGCTATGGATACAATGACCTATAGGGCTCACCTTATAAGAGCTATTGAGAACAAATAATTTTGGATTACGAGAAGCCCGAGAAGGGATATGAACGTCTACATGATCAAGGGCAAATTTGCAAGAAATGTTGTTATTGAAAATATTAAAAACAAAAAGGTTTATCACAATAAAGTCTACGTGAGAAGAGAGTTTGTAGCCCTAAGAGGTTTCGAGTCCTGTCATAATCATAATAAATCCGGTTACTAAAGAATTTATCATAGCACGCAGCGACAAATTTTCTTTGAACGTTTTCCAACCTAAGAGTGAGTTAAGGTAATGGAATTCCGAGCAACAGTAGCATATTCTAACTTAGATCTAACCAGGGCGTAGTACAGACATAATAAACAGTCAACTTTCTTAATTGATGAAGTAATAAATTTAATAAGTCTAAGTAATTTCAATGAATGGGAAATGACATGGTCAACATGATAGTGGAAATAAAGTTTGTTATCCAGGAGGACACCAAGATCATTAATACAAAGGGTGTGAACTATATTTTCACTGCCCAATTTATAAGTAAATAATAATAATAAATAATGATACAAAATAAGAAAATAAATAATAATAATGATACAAAATAAGAAAATAAATAATAATAATGATAATAATAAAATGATATTTTAAAATAATTATAAATAGTAATAATAATAATTTGAAAAATGATAATCTAATAGAAAAAAAGAAACTTATCTTCTGTTGAGGCCTGGTGGTAACAGTTTTTCTTTAAACTGGAGTAATCCAGTGTTTGTGTTATTTGTACTCTCTTATTTATATTTTATAAAGGCAACAGTGCTGAAATATTATTCTATTTGTGTTAAAATGTGTGTGTGACAACTTCTACTATAGAAGACAGAAGAAAGGAAGATGTCACCTTTGTGCATTGGATTCTTCACACATTTTAGGTGGGCTTTCTTCATCAAATTTACTCTTAGTAGTTTATTTTCCCTTTTTCTTTAGTGCTAGCAATTTCCTTCACCATGAAGGTAATAACTTGTAATTGTTGTTAGGGATTTGTGGACTCAGTAAGTGTCAAACCAAATCCTCTCTTTAGATACTACCAGCATCCTCCATGTGTCAAAAACACTTGTATTCAATCTCACGAATCCTTTGATATATTCATGGATTAATTTACTAAATTCCTGAGAGAATATCTTATCGAAATATATTGTCTTTATATCAATGTTCAACTCTGCTGTGATTGGCTCATTCCTTTTTTAATTGGGTAAGGTCATTAGACTAACATAACACTATGGTTCCACTAATTGAAATTTAATCTAATTTAGGAACAAAGTTATATAAATCATAATAATCACAAGGGATTCTCTTATGGTGTCCTAAGGTCTTGTTTCGACCATTGAAGAATGCTCTTACACAAATCCTTTCTAAATTTGATTCCTGGACGGTTTACAAATTCCTGGTACAAACAGGATGGAAGTGCTGTGTACTGGTTGTGTAACCAGTGAAATAGTGTTGTGTACTGTCTGGTTGTGTAACCAGTGAAATAGTGTTGTGTACTGTCTGATTGTGTAACCAGTGAATTAGTGTTGTGTACTGTCCTCCCATTTTTCACGATCGCTTCCTTCCAGAGCTTCATTTACATTTACTGAACCATCTAAGACATATTGTTCTTTAACATAACAAGTGATGTGATCAGGTCATACCTTGGGTTTGGGTTGTCTCAAAGAACATCTGAGAGTCGATTTTGGCTGCTCTTCCTCAATTACGCGTTCCTCTTTTCCATTTTCTGTTGCAGAAAAACCTGCAATGGGTTTCCCGTTGTCACTATTATCATCTTGTAGATTATCGTCTGGCTAATTCTGAATGACTTACCCTTCCTGAAATTCTTCATTGGGAAAGATTTATGAAAATGGGCTTGATTTATCTTCTTGACTTTCTTCCGGTTTAGCTCTGTTCTCAAGAAACACTACATCTTGACTAATTGTTTTTTTCTCGCTTATAGGATCAATAAGCCTGTACCCCTTGGTATTTTCACAATGCTCTAAAATTGTTAAGTTTTGCGATTTAGGGTCCCATTTTTTCCGTGATGACTTAGGTACGTGGACCATAGCTTCACATTCTTGTATGTGATAAGTTAGGCTTTCTACCACTCCATACCTCATGAATAATTGCAGGCGACAGATTTGTAAGGTGAGCTGCCGTTGATTTGACCCAATAGGCCTGCAGCTTGGATCATTGTCCTAGCCTTTTCAACCACTGTCCCATTTGTCCTCTCCTCCGGCCCGTTCTGTGCAGGACTGTAGCTAACAGTTAGCTGATGGACGATGCCAGAAGAACTCTGTATCTGTTTCATATTCTTGATAACATATTTGCCTCCATTATCCGAGTGAATCTTTTTGATCTTCAAGCCTGTTTGTCTTTCAACCTTTGTCTTGAATTCAGAGAATATTATATAAACCTCGGGCTTTTTTATGAAGTAAACAAATATTTTACAGGAGTAATCATCAATAAACATAAGGAAATATTTACTCTACATTTTGCTTCTCTTGAATGGAAGTCTCGTCTGCTTATCCATGACGCACAGTTCACACGAATCATCAACTAAATAGTTAAGGTCCATACCTTCTGAAATTTTGCTGAATTTCTTAATCCCGTTCTGATTGAAGTGACCAAGTTGCCTGTCCTTGGATTGTGTGTAAAAACTTGATTCGTTTCCTCGGCTTGTATCTAAACAACGTGGGCTTTAGCAACCAGCCTGCCATCACTGTCATCAACATAACCTCCTGTTTGGTCAAATGTTACAGTATGACCTTTCTGGACTATTTTACTAACTGATAAATAAATTCACCGCCTAGTTTGGAATGCTTCTACTTCTACAGTAGTGTCATTTACAATTAATTCTAGATTAATAATCCGACACATCTGCAACTAAATCGGAACTGTCAGCAGCTGTCACCTTGGCTATGTTTGAAAGTTTATTTGAATTATTTGTAATATGAGTTGATGTGCATGAATCCAGAAACCAATTATCTTTGTCTTCAATCTTGTCATCATGGGCCAAAAATCTTTCTTAGCCTGAACTGTAACAGGCTTTTCACAAGTATGATCACTGTTCCTTAACATACCTTGATGATTCCTATCCATGTTCTGTCTACAATATTTAGCAAAATGGCCAGGCTTACCACAACCACACTTCATACTAGTTGTGTTTTTTCTTGAACTTACTTTGTGATGTGAATAAAGTCGTTTCATTGGTTATAGTAGAATCATTCACTTTGACATCTTGCAATAACTTCACTTTGATAGAATCACCTGTAATTTTTATACTAGAACTTTCGAGGACCACTATCATTGGCTTATAATTGTCAGGCAAACCAGCAACCACTCATCATTTACAGGCAATCCCATCTCATTTCATTTATATGCGGTTGATACAATCGTGTCACACTGTTCGTCCACAGACTAGTGTTCTTACTAACCCCCCTTTCCTAGTCAGACCAGAGTCTTTGAATGCTTTTTCCAACGCATTCCATGTTTCAGCTGCAGTCTTTGCATTCTTTTCCACAAACAAAATTATTCTTGATATGGCTTTCCTCTCTTTATTCTTCCAAGATCCAATCTTAGATGAATCTTCTGTCACTGGGAGTTATGTTTCTATCACTTAAAATCTATCATCATGCTCCAAGACAGCTTTCATTTCAAATTTCCAGCTGAATTAGTTTTCTATGCCGATTAGTTTTTCTACTATCGGCAATCCAGACGTAGATCCACTCATTTTTACAATTTGTAGTGCAAAACTTTCGAGAAACTCTTCTCTTATTCACTTCACTATGACTGGGCCCATAACCTTTGTTAGGTACATTAAATAAAGGCAGAACAAGTTTAGAACACTAATCTCTACTCCCTGTCTGGAACTTCACACTCATAAATGGTTGGCCTTTGCAAGATACTTCCCCCGCCACCTTCATCCGCATTCTTACACCCCATAAGATTAGAATATATCTCTCTCCTTCTCTAAATCTTCATGCTCTCTTGCTTGCTGAACCTAACAAATAACTGTTGCTAGACAGTGCACGATAAGTCAGGTCCCTCCCAGCTTGTTACAGGACAAACAAGATTAACAATGATGAGTCAGAATTACCTGCTGGAATACGAATACGCCCAAAACTTTACAAGAAATAGCCAATCCCATTTGACTAACTGGAATGGATTAATTCAATACCTTTTCCTGAGTGTGCGGAGTCCCGTACATCTCTAAAAAAATTTAATAAAGTCACATCCTGACATAAAATATAGTTATAACTGTATATTAATGTACTTTTGTCACAAAGCTATCCAGCAAATATAGTACTACCAAATAGTTGCCCAAAATGTATAAGGTTGTCATAAAGTTGTCCAGCCAGTTTAGGATTGTCATATAGTTGTCCAGCTACTATAGGGTTGTCATGGTTGGCCAGCCATTATAGTGTTTTTACACAAATGTCCAGCTGTTGCTACACAATCTTGCATAATTAACGTGATATTTGTCCAGAAAATGGTTCCAGCGCTGGAGATGGAGGAGAAGATGGCAGAAAGGTTTGGGACAATGAGGACGAGTCAGTGGCCTACTCTTGGTCCTTCTTTCACATCATGTTTGGACTGGCAACACTGTATGTCATGATGACTCTCACCAATTGGTACTCGTAAGTACACATCCTGTGTTAAAAACAATGACATATTTCGAACAACCTTAGTGAACTCATGTGTTTGAAGATTGTTGGCTAAGTCTGTGGGCCACTTTACCAACCTATTTGTTTTTTAAAATGATTGATACATATTTTACAACATTGGTAATTTGTACTCATGATACTATGTTACAATGATGTTATGTTGCAGGCCCAACTCCAGCCTGGAGACACTCAACGCTAACTCTGCTAGCGTTTGGGTGAAGATAATCTCAAGTTGGATGTGTGTAGCCCTCTACACATGGACCTTAGTAGCTCCCATCTTGTTACCTGACAGGGAGTTCAACTAGGGGCCTCTACTAGCTTGGCTTTATGTAAGCATGTTGCACCAGTTCGGCAGATCAAGTCTCATTCTTATATATAAATTTGAGAAGTCACTTTCTTAAATTTTCAATATCACATGTTAAATATGATATCATTTATGATAATCACATTTGAAATCTATTACTGCATAGAGTTTATTTATACCTTTGTATTAGTTATTAAAGCTGACATTGTCTTGAATAATTCATGTGTCCATGTTTGTCAAGAATTAAATGTGTGGACTGTACGTTGGAATAGCTTTACTCACCTCTTCTTGTTTGTATAGCTGATAATGTTGATTTTATATTGTTTATAGTTGTATATTATATAAGTGATTTTATGTTATTCCTACCAGGATATATTGATATGAAATGTGCAATGCTTGTACCGATTATAGAGAGCAGACAGTTAAACTCTGTACCACTGGTTTGAAGACACGCAACCTTTCAAATCCATTCCTTTGAGTTGGCTCCTTATTTACAAAACTATCATTTGGATGGGTTTATTTTACTACATCAAAAAATTAATCTATTCTGTGTTGCGATGCTGAATTATAAATGGTTGAGACAACACAAACGCTTCCTCAGGAAACAAAGTTGATCTAGAACTTAAAAAACCACACTCTTATCCCTCCAATCTCAACTAATAATCGTAAATATTATAACAATTTAGTGATATTTTTAGATGTGTAAACAAAACTTATGTTGTGTCTGAAAGATATATTAAATGAATAGAATACTTGTTACTCTGCTTGGATTTGATACGATTGATTGAATAGTAATGCTGAACTGTTTCAGTGGGCATGTTATATTTTGTTAGAATTGTCATTCAACAGTATGATTTACTTAATATGATGGTTATATTATGTGTATTATTGTAATAGTGAACAAATAAAGACTTCTTTAAGATAAACTGGAATACTTTCACTTGATATACATTATTTTTATTTAAAAGTTAATTTAAGAAACGGTAAATTTTAGTGCTAGACTACCTCAGTGTTACTGGGTGTCTGGATCATCTTCTGGAGACAAAGTTAAGGGTCATCATCCACACATGTTCAGTTATCCAGGGTGAGGAAAGTGCCCTAAGAGCCAAATGTATTAGTGGTATTATTGAATTTAACTTTCTTTAACAAAAAAATTAAAACTATTGGCCCTGTGTGCCATTAACCATAACTACTATACCTATGATTTTAGTAACTAAGAATATTAGTATACATTATTAGTATTGGTGTCAGTCAAATTGAGTTAACAGAATAAAGAGCTATGAGGAGTTAAATTTAACTAAAAAAATTAATAAAATCTCTTTTAGTTGCTGTACGGTGTAAGACGCGGCGCTACTCTTGCAATAGACAAGACCTCCGATAACGTGGAGATCGTAGTTCAATCCCGAATGAGTGTACTGGGAGTACATTTTGTTGAATGGTTTCTCACTCCACGCAAATGCGGGTACACTTCATCCCTAGCTCATTAGTGTACTTAATATACAACGTGTATCTAAAACATTGGATCAAACTTTGGCAGGCTATTCCTTGGGTGAGAATAGAATAATTCACATCAGCAACCTTGGCTCCATCTTAAATATTAAGGGTGGTATACACCCCTAAAGATAGAGCTAAAAACGACTGTTGTGTGAAATATTATTAAAACTGATCAGGGTATAACAACGAATCTTTGTATACTACTTATTGAAACCTTGATCATTAATAAACTAAATGTGCTGTAACCACTACCCACCCCTATCATGTAAAAAAGGGGGTGTTGTAACACTTTTTTCTGGAATAAAATATGTCAGAGTAAATACTACCAATTTTGACTTAAGATTACAAAACATGGAGTAAAATTTAACTATAAAGGTGTCTTGGAGAAAGTGTTTAGCTTTCCCCATTTCCGAGATAATCATGCATGTTTGATTTCAAAGACAAGCGTTAATTCCTGCCAGCTAGTGAGCCAATATAGCTGACTTCACTGCATGTTGCGTGCATTACTAGTCAAATAGAAATTACACAAACGCAGAAATGACGGACATGGTCACGCTGTTCGGTGAAGCTAGAGGAAACGCAAGAGCAACTGCACGGTTGTACCACGATAGATATCCTGCGCGACGTCAATCTTATCACCAGACCTTCACCGATGTCACTCAGTGACTTCATAAAACAGGTACATTTCAGCTACGAGGTCGATCTGGTCACCCGAGGAATATTCGCACTCCAATTGTCGAAGAAGAGATACTGAATTCTGTGGACGATAACGCGTCAACAAGCACACATGCCATTGCGAACCGAACGAATATGTCCCATTCCACAGTGTGGTGTGTCATGCATGATCAGATGTTGCATCCATACCACAGGCATTGGGGCCAGCAGACTATGCTCCTCGACATGATTTCTCCGACTGGTTTCTGCAGCAGTGTGGAGTGGTTCTTGATTTCTCCACTATAGTCTTGTTTTCCGATGAGGCAACATTCACCAAAGACGGCTATTTTAATAGTACAAATATTCACATTTGGAATGACGTGAACCCTTATACAACTGTCATCATGGGCAATCAGCATAGATTTTCTGTCAACATCTGGGTGGTCATTGTGGATAACCATCTCATTGGCCCTTACCTGATGCCACAACGCTTGACTGGCCACATTACTGCCAATTTCTGACATTTACATTGCCACAGTTTCTCGAGAATGTACCGCTATCCGTTCGACAACGCATGTAGCTACAACATGACGGTGCCCCACCTCATTTCACAAGAGCTGTGCGTGATTACCTCAACACTGCATTTCCTGCACGATGGATAGGAAGAGGTGGGCCTGTTGCGTGGCCACCACGCTCTACTGACCTTAATCCGTTAGACTTCTTTCTGTGTGGTTATTTCAAAGCCTTGGTGTACGAGACAGCTGTTGAATCCGAGGAAGATCTATTAGCCAGGATAGTTGCTGCATGTGATAAGGTTCAAGAAACTCCACGTGTTTTCGAAAGAGTACGACAGTCATTGATTCGCTGCCTCAATTATTGCAATAACGTTAGGGGCCGCCATTTTGAACACTTGCTATGAATCTGCTTTTGAAGTTAGGAACTAAAATATGCAATAACTACAATTTGTATTTCTTAATTTAGCTTTCAATACTCCATTGAGTGTAATGAATAAAATCCCACCCAAGTGTGAACTGTGTGAGCATAACTCACTAATGTAATAAATAGCAACACATCGGAGCTTATGAAGAAGGAAAAGTATCAGAGTTTCTCCATCATAACACACAAACCAGCCTTGTTTACCAAATGTACGTGATACATAGTCACACGTGCCGGT
Source organism: Timema bartmani (assembly GCA_902151455.1). NCBI lineage: Eukaryota > Metazoa > Arthropoda > Insecta > Phasmatodea > Timematidae > Timema > Timema bartmani. The sequence goes on from CABFWB010001606.1 coordinate 92,607, forward strand.
AAAAATGGTTAAACGACTGCATTGCGAAATAAAACTGCGATTCTGGCTGCCTACCTGGCAGGCATTTGCACTTGGCTCTGATCTCAAACTTGTGTGATTATCTCAGAAACGGGGAAAGCTAGACAGTTTCTCCAAGACACCTTTTTTGTTAATTTTGATTCCCTGTTTTGTAATCTTAAGTAAAAATTGGTAATACTTACTCTGACATATTTTATTTTAGAAAAAATGTGTTACAACCCCCCCTTTTTTACATGATGGGGGTGGGTAACGGTAACAGCACATTTAGTTTATTAATGATCAAGGTTTCAATAAGTAGTATACAAAGATTCGTTGTAATACCCTAAGCAGTTTTAATAATATTTCACACAACAGTCGTTTTTAGCTCTATCTTTAGGGGTGTATCCCGCCCTTAATATTTAAAATGGAGCCTAGGTTGCTGATGTGAATTATTCTATTCTCATCCAAGGAATAGCCTGCCAAAGTTTGATGCAATGTTTTAGATACACGTTGTATAAGCGTATAACCCCAATAGGTAGGAAAATTGCTAAAAAAAAAAGTATATCCTATTGACGTCTTATGGATATTAATATTTTATGTTGCTACTAATTTTGTGTGGGTGCCTTTGGTCATATATTATTTTATTCCTGACTATATTATGTTTTATAAACCACAAATAAATTATATAAATTATTTTCTTAACATTTAATACTATGGTAAATTTACATTAACGTATTTTACTTTTCCCAATGTTTAGTAAATACATCAAGACATGGTATTGCGTGATTTCACTGAATAAATTATAAATATTTTAACATTTATAAGAAAATTATTACAAACTATTATAGTATCTTAAAAGTTATGCAAGATTACATGAAAATTATTCACCATTATTTACAAATCTTGAATCAACTATACCTAAATATTAACGTACCATCTATCTATAATTTGAAAGTCTATCAGATACTTATCAGGAGCTTTGGTGGAAATTCTAGACCCTCGTTTGCACGTCCTTTAATTTTAATGACCTAATCTACTTTAACAAATGACAAATGAATAATGTATTTTTTATTACTTTGAATTTTTTTCTATCTATTTTAGTATAAATTTATTGCTAAAATATATTATAACTACCAGGTAAGGATTCTAAATTTGAATTGAATTTAAAACAGATGACTCTAATGTAATATTTATGGCTACATAATATCCTAAGTTGTATTACTAATTTGAGCAAGTTTGTGCTATATTTCGGCTATGTTTGACTAGTCCATAGGAGATTTTCCCTTAAAGGATATATCATGCTGCAGGGACAATATCTGACTAACCAATGGTACTGGGCTGGCGTCCAAACTTTTGTGTTAGTACCTGAAGGCAGCGTTTTGAATTTAGCAATCATTAGTGTTGAGTGCAGTTGATCTTGTTCTGGGCAATGCTACAGCAAAGTAAGACTCGACTATTTTACTTTTATAATTAAGAGTAATAATCAACAAAGAGCCTAGTGTGCCCCACTCCACCCCAAACTAGCTGCAATTCTATAATGGACTGCTCTAACTTGGTCCACAGCCATTCCTGAATATATTTCAATCCAAATCTAACCTTACATTCCTGAAGGAAGTAAACATAATACTGTCCACTGTAAAATAAAGCACCATCTTTATAGTTTTTAAGATTTGCATCTTTATAATCCTTAGGTCCTTAGAAATGGAAATGGTGTCTACACAGTCCTTATCTGTAATCAAGTGATGTTGCCAACCAAGAGAAAATTGGAAACAACGCTGAGAGGAAATGTTCTAGAGCTAGGCGCAAGCAGACTATTTCCCAGCTGAACAATTCTCAACAAAAATAACTACACATATTTTGATACAACTTCCAAGATAGGCCACATTTGAAAGCTAGTTTAAGTGCAGTCATAAATAAAATATTTATAACACGAGCTAGTTAACATAATTGCAATGAAAGTACTTTCATTTTGATGCGTGCCCGCTTACTTTTCTGGTATTGGTAATCCTTAGCAGTCCGTACCAACCGGTTCTTAGAAAATTAAAGTTCAGTTAACTTCTACGTAGTGATAAGTGCTAAAGAATTAAGGATAAGGACTTTGTAGACATCGCAATCTGTTATTGTGGAGTCGATCTCTTACGGAGTACTACGCACCTTAACGGATACGGAGTCTGTAGATGGGCCTTAACCCTTACCACTCCAAGCTAGACCTACTACTTGAAAATGTATCCAGGGCCCGCTGGACTGTGGAACTGCTGGTCACTTAGGTCTAATTATGTGTATATCTGAGTTAATATTTACACCAATGGTGTAAGGATAGAAAACATTGAGAAAATGTACCCACATTTGTGTGAAGAGCAAATGAGAATCCCTAGAGGAAAAAACCCTCATTGCACCCACCTAGGATTTGAATTTGTAACCACAACCTTTCCGGCACCAGGTAATCCATTCTATTGTGAGAATGACACCTTATAGCACCAGTTTGGTTCTTAGGCCGAGTTGCCATTTGCCAAGGTGTAAATTAAGGGCTAGAGGTCTTGTTTCTTGGTTTTGTTTGTTTTAAATTAAGTTAGGCACTGAATATAAAGCATTAAATGCAGCTATCAAGGTATTGTGTTGGTATCCCTGCTTGTTTCAGGTAAGGATGGGGGGCACTGTGAGGGACAGGTGTGCGTACAAAGGCTGCAGGAACACCAGAGTCAACACCGGCACCAAACTTTCCATGTTTCGGTTCCCCATTACCAACAGACAGAGGTGAGGTACTAGCGTGTGCGCGCACACACGCACACACACAATGTTACACAAATAAAGCAAGAATCTTAATAAGTATATATCTGTAAAGTTGTCCTAAATTTTATTTATTTTGCATATTACAAATTATCCTACTCTTCACTTTATTGTTTAAAGGTAATTATTTAGACCTCCAAGTTGTTACATTTTGCCGCACAATTTACTTAATAACATTATTATTTGATGTTTTATTAATCTTTTCATACATTCGGTTATAAGGACCTAAAACATGATTCTTGAACTTGAGTTGTTACAGCATTAATTATTTACTGTCACTTACCTTTTACAAACTAGTTTGGTCAGCCATTACTTTACTAAACCTCACCGAGTTTAAAAACACAAACTAAACTTTCAACTGAAACAAATTTGATTATGTGTTTTGTAAGTGTCATGGTTGTGTTGGCAGGTGTGTTGAGTGGATCCTTCGTTCTGGTAATGATGCTTTCCTGGAGCTGCCCGAGATAAAGCTGAAAAGGAAGCAGTTGTGCGCTCACCACTTTGCAGGGGACCAGTTCAAGGACAGTCGCAGGAACTATCTGACCTCAACTGCCCTCCCAATGTCCTACAACCTCTTAGACAAGCCTCAAACAACCCTCGATGTCAAACCTTCAACCGTGAGTACCTACCACAGCAAATATCCTCATTGGTTTGGACAGAATCCTGTCAAAGTTAAAATTATTGTCAAAGCCTAGACTGCTTAAACATTAAGTAGTATTTTTGATTATTTTTTTTAGTAGACGAATGCCAGGCCTCCGCCGTGGTTAGGATCCCACGTTAAACTGCAGGTCCTCCATTTCATCTCACAATCACCCTACCATTACACATTAGTGTAAGTGCTTATAAGCCGAACGGGTAGTAAGACGCGGTGCTTATAATAATTTAGTAGACAAGTTTGATTAACAACCTTAGTTTTATGGATACAAACTTTATTTATAAAATGTAATCACAAAAGAGTGTGAAAATAACTATCAAAGATAATTTGAGAAGGGCCTAGTTGATTTGTACAATTACTCAACTTCAACTCTCTTAAGGTTATCATTTTTAATACAAATGTAGGTAGCGAGTTGTTAGTGTGAGCGACCTGATTGCGCGGAGTGTGCCTGCACTCGAGGACACCGAGATTACAAACAGAGACAGAGACAGCTGTCTTAGATAACAAACAGTTCAATCCATGTGTGGGCTTCACTTCAGAATGCACGCAACATTAACAAACAGGATGGACATTATGACAGTATTAGAGGGAATGTGTTTTGTATCCTACGGAAATACACTGGTGTGAACGCTTGTTCTGTAGTGTGAACCTGTGAGTGGTGCAAAGGATGTTACCTGCCTTGGCGACGATAAACAGGAGGGCGGTAAGCTTCATTTCAGTGACTACATCATCGACATTGACACCGCCTTGCAGTTGGTGGGAGAGCCAGGCTTGCTGCCCAGACATCCATTGGTCCACTCAGACAAGGTACAACCCATGAAGGTATCAAATGTAAACAAATATTTCTAAAATGATACAATAATTAAGTAAAACGATGAAAGTTTTTTTTTTCATCTGTATTGATATTTTAATAGATTATTTACTAGACAATTTAAATATGGCGAAAACTTCCTTTTCAACTTTTGTTTATTTATTAGGTCTGATCTGATGCTGATTATCACACAGTAGGTTTAATTAATAATCTATGTTGATCAGCATTTGGGGTATCAATTGTTTCTGTCACTCATTTGACTGCACATTAATATGAAACTAAAGTCAGAGAATAACTGTTGTTAATCTGAGCCTATTTGAGTGATCTGAGCTGGAGGGGGGTTTACATGTTGTTAATCTGAGCCTATTTGAGTGATCTGAGCTGGAGGGGGTTTTACAGGCATCAAACTCTGTGTATTTACATCAAACAAGGAAGGGATTGGTAAAATATTCTGAACAGGAACAGGAGGAGTGCGTGAGCAACCAAGGGCTATAGTGGATAATTCAGTGGTGCATAAACTAGGGCTGGGCTGATGCCTACTATCAAACCAATCATCGTGTTGTTTGGAGAGGGGGTGACGGCTAGTGTACTCTAAGTAAAACAGTTAATTCTTTCATCAATAACAAGAGGATAGTAAAGAGGCAGGGAGGCTTGTGTTGAGAATAGTAAGGTCAGGGAGTGTGAGAAGCTGTATCGCAGGTTGTGGGATTATATTTGCAAGGTCATCCACAACGTCAACTAGCAAACAAATGTCTGAACCAAGAGAGGAAGACTCAAAGAAAGTAAAAACTGGGAAAGAGTCGAAGGAAGTTATAACTGCGTAAGATTCAAGGTAAGACGGGAAGATTCAAAGGAACCTGAAACTGGGGAAGTCGAGGGAAGTTAAAACCAAGGAATATTTACAGAAAGCCTTAATTGGGGAAAATTCAATCGGTAATCCTTACAAATAAGCCTTTTAGAGCACCTAAAAAATGTTTCATTAAAAACATTGATTGAAAGTCACCAACGTTGTAAAATATGTTTTTATTTGCTCTGTAAAACCATTAGCGTAATTAGTTCGTAAGCATATAACCTGAATGGGTAGTAAGATGCAGTGATAAAATAAAAAAATGAAAACTACAAACACCACTACCATAAAAACTAAAACATCCAAACAATTATTTTGGTAATTTTATATTTTAATAATGTAAAAACTTAAAAGAAAAAATGTATGTTATGAAAGTTTTTACTGCCAAAAGTGACAGCTGCTCAATATGTGGGCTTGCAGTAGGAGTGTGCAAAACTTTGACTTGGCTTCAAAACAAACATCAGTTTTGACTTCACTCCTAAAAAAAACCAGCTTCATCAATAAAAATATTGACACCTAAAATATTCAATTTGTGTTCATTTACTGCCATTCTGAGCTTCTTATGGGGAAAAAATCTGAAGTAAATAAACTTAATGATGTGATAATAGCTTTATTTACCAGATTGAAACAAAATACTATTGCAAACAATTGTAGAATAAAACATTTTCTAAGTCATGTCTATGCATAAAATAATTTAAATAACCACAATATAGTATTTTTTTCATGTGTAAAACAACCAACAAAAAATATTTGAATTGAAAAAGTGTACTTGACACATCAGGAAATCAGGGTTTGCCTTCAGGCAGTGGTCACAAACTATTTCACTTTATTTTTTATTCACATTACTTCTTATGCTTATTAAAATTACAAATGAATTTAATGAACAAAAATAAAAATATTTGCTTGATTTTTACTAAAAAGTTAATGTGTGTTGTTACTTCATATTAATTTTGTAATATTGGAAAAAAAACCCAAATAATCAGCCTGATCATTAGATGATGATCTTTACTGGCATGATCGGCAAATTAGCTGATCGGTCAGGCTCTAATATTTAGTGTGTACTCCTCAGAAAATGTTGCCAACTGGATGGCATTATGAAGTAGCCAAGTGAGGGTAGTGGCAATATTATTAAATGTTAGCCTAGTGGGGAAACCATTTGATAGGAGCTGGGAAGAACACTGATTTATGTTTGTTAGAATAGTCATTCACTCATTAGTTTCAGTAGAATAGGCTGAAGGAATGGTGGTTTGTTTCCTAGCTAACTAAGTTCACCTGCCTGCACAGGTATCCCCTCAAGAATGCACCACAAGTCTTCACTCGGAGACTTCTACAGACTCCTTGTCTCCGCTGTCTCTCAATTTTGTACAGGAATCTGACCCAGTGGAATAGCGACCTCAGGGGAGATCATGACTCAACAGGTGAGGTCAAACCAATTGAGTAGATTAACAGGGGGAAACAGTTAGACTCTATTAAGGTCTGTTGGAAACTTGACTTTGTGAAATAATTATTATTAGGGGATGTTGATCCTGTATGAATCTGTGTGTTTAGCCTCTAGAGAGTCAATGTTTGCAGTTTAGGTTTTAACAAGTCGTGTTGTGTTGTAGGAGTGCCTTGTGGTTCATCCAGTGACCAGCTACCCCCTAATCACACCAACCTGCACAACAATTGGTGTGTCTTCACATTATATCTTACAACATCCACAAACCTCAAATAGGAAAATAAAAAGTGCTTTCAAAGAGGAATTGGTTGACAATATTAAATATAAATATTTTAATAGGAGTGTGCAAAGCTTCAAAATTTTGACTTTACTTCGAATTAAATATCAGCTCTGACTTTGCTTTAAAAACTAAATTTGGCTTTGATGGTAAAAATATTGACAGCTAAAATATTCCTTTACATTGAATTATTGCCAGTCTGAACTTTAATAAATACATTACAAATTAATATTCATATAAAATAACCTGAAGTAATTGATTTGCGTGTTATGATAGCAACTTTTTTTATTTATATCCATTACTGACAGCCACAGCCTGGAAACATGTTGATGTTGATGATGTTTCCAGCCTGTGGCCTAGGTCACTTTTTTATTCAAGCCATATATTTTCCACTATCAGCTGGCAAGGCCTGTCGTACCTTCATATGCCTTATAATATAACTTAAAACTAGGACAGACACAACATCCCGTCCCCAGCCGTTAATTCATAAATGTGAAAAGGTTAACCCACATTTCACCAATGATAAGTTTTTCAGCCATACCGAGAATCGAACTCAGAACCCTTAGCTCAGTAAACAGACACAATACTTACTGATCTCAGGTGTCGGCTCTATGATACCAACTTGATTTATCAAATTAGAATTAAATTTTACAAACAATTGTGCAATTAAATATTTTATACGTGATTTTAGCGTATAAAGTAATTTAAATAACCACAATATAATAACTCTTCCAAGCAAAAAACCAAAAAATATTCTAACTTCGATTCGGCTTCAAGAATATTTATATATTCGTCTTATTCGAATTGAAAAATTGGACTTTGTACACCCCTATATTTTAAAAATGAACATTTGCTAATGTTTGTATTGTTACTGTTCGTTTACCATGAGCAGCTTTGTTAAAATAATAGTGATTACTTAAAGTCCAAATAAGACAATTTTCTCTTAAGGGCTCAGCAAGGTAAACACTTGACCAAAACTGGTGTTTTTTTAAGTTGACTTTCACTCGCTGACTGCTACTTTATAGTTATGTAACCATATCTACATGTCAATTAACAAATGAATAATATTCACAGCATTACTTATAGCAGGACAGTTTCATTTTAATAAAGAAGGATCAAACCCACTTTTTTAAATTACAAATCCTCATTTTACCTATAAATCTCAAATTTGAATTTTAGAAAACTTTATAAATATAAGAGACTAACTTTTTTCTTCAACTTTCATTTGGTTCACATTATTTATTTAATTATAATTGCTACAGAAAATATAAATTATAACAAAAGTTACAAAATTAAATATTTTTCGCTATCATTTGAATTCACATTTAGATAAGGGGTAAATTAAAGGTCTTTGTTCTGGTTGTCAGATGTATCCTATTAATAGGGCTAAACCACTATTTAGCATCATAATAACTATAAAATATATTAAAATTTTAAACCAGAAGTTTTTTCAAATACTTAAATTTTCTTGACGTTTTGGAGGACCCATCTTATCATCTAGTTAAAAGCATATTGCAGGGAAGTGTGATGCAAATTTTCAGGGATGATAGAGTTATATTTATCGAGAATTAAATTCTTATTTTGATACATAATATTATAATGTGTTTGAAACTATAGCCCTATATAGCAAACATTTATAAGTTTGGTATTTGTTTGTCTCGTAAATTCCATTTAAATATCTCAATTTAAGAAAGGAAATGAACCTAAAATCATGAAATATTGTTGGTTGTGACTAATGGATTGTTATATTTAAATTGATATTAAATGTCCTGATATAAGTGGTGTGGTAATAATTCACTCAAACATGTTCTAACTGCAGGACATTTACAAGGAACATGTTCTTAATGTAGAACTCGTCTTGTTTACAAGGAAGTTTACCAAACACACAAACAACACGGCAAAGCAAAGCTACTTTGTTTCAGTCTAGTTTTAATTTTTTTGATTAAAACTGTTTCTTATGTTGTGATATAACACAACTACATCAGTTCTGCCAACTTGATATTGTGTGTACGTTTCGACACTCAAATGAAGCATTTCATAATATTGTATGTTGCAAATAATATAACATTATTATAATGCAGAAAATTAAAAATCATTTGTTTTAAAGTTGGTGGTAACCTGTTGACCGACTGTTGTGTGTGTATATTAATTAGTTTTTGTCACCAAAATATTTGAAAACTATTTCAGAGGTAAAACTACTTGGTTCACAAAAATCAGGTTTTCACACCTTTTTTGGGGCAATTTTTGTGTTGAGTATTTATTTCCTGGTACAATCTTGACTTGTTTACAGTATCCTATAATTTTGTATTTAACATTAGTATATTATATTATTAATTAAGTTGTAGACAGACAAATTCTAGTAGCAGAGTTATTCACAATACATGTCTGACACAAGTATTTTCTGATTGGCTCTTTTAAATACTTTTTTGTTCAGCTGTGGCTCATTTGATGTGTAAGAATTATTGTTCAAGGGATCGGCGGCTTGAACAAATAATATTCTTGTTTATCTTCCGACTGCTGTCTCAAACGACACAACCAGATGATTCATTATTTTTAAACTGTGTATTTTGATCGAACTCTTGACACCTATTATATGCAGTGTGTTCAAAAGATTTAGTTATTTAGGAAATTATTTAACTTAAGTTGAATGTTGTGTGTTTAAAGGCCAACAACCCTTGTGTTTACTAGATGTTTGGTAGTATGAGAGTTTACTATTAACATATTTCATAAATCAAATACCTACTATATTTATTTATATATTTATTGTACAGGTAATGTAACCAAACATAGTTAACATAGCAATAATTATACATTTTATATAAAGTGCATGAAATGTATTTGTAGAGTTTGATATATATTTATGAAATAACTTGTTTCCTCTATAATATGAAATATAGAACTATTTTTTACCTGTATTGAGTCAAATTATTCTTCCAAGCTCAACTTGCACTGCCGATATCCAGCCGGTATAAAAAGTGGTGAGTCTTGCACCTTTTCCATTTTTATTAAATACAACATCTTCCCCAATATTTTGAATCTTATAGATCCAAGTTTTTATTTTTAAAAACAATCTATCCTTTGCTAAACTAAAAACTAGGGATGGCCGGGATCCCGAACACTCAGGAAAATGTCAGGAATATATCCATTCCCGGAAGGTCGGGCAGGATTAGGCTTGTAGAGAGAAATGAGTTGGGAAGAGCATGATTCATTGAGTGCTCGGTTTATCAACAGTTATTTGTTAGGTTTAGCAAGCCTAGGTTATGTGAAATTGTGTGTATTATGAGGAGTTCTGAAGTCTAAGTTTGGTCCCAGATGTATCGACCCTTATCTTGTAGAGAGCCTTTAAAACTACCGATGTACTTGCAACATGGACGAATTCATTGGTGAGATCCAGCCAAATCTTCAATTTTAATTGATTGATTTTTTATCAAGTGACCACAAAAACTTTCAGAAAAGACTAAATATATTCAGACTCTTTATCTATTTCAGAAAATTAATTAATATTTTATTTTGTGTAAAAATATTCTATTGATTTCTTTTTCTCTTTCCTCAACAATACTTTTTTTTTGTCTTACTCAAAACTATAATTATATATTATATAAGTTCAGCCTATATAATCTTTCTTTTACTCTAGTATTATATGTTCTAAACTCCTAAATTCAACCATGTTCATAAATTGTTATTTAAGAATATAGATAATACCATTTATTTTTATTTTGTCAGATTAGAATTATACTTCTTCGGAATTCCATAGGTAGGATTGGGATGTGGTAAAAAAAAAATTAATAAACCCACAAAAGTTTCAATAGTTTTATATATTTTTATTGTAGTCTAAATTAGTACATTTTATTTTAACAAACCATTTTGTTTAAATTGTTCATGTTTTATCTCAAGTATTCTTTCAACTCCTGTAGATATCCCAGTGGTCTTGAGTATTAAGAGTCATTGTCCCTCTAAGTTAGCCAAGGTAAAGGTTTTGATTTTAATTATTATTTTCTCCTAGATCCTAGGTGTGGCGCCCAACAAATACACGAATTTTTTTATTCATCTTGACATTAACTTTCATTGTGTAAAAAAGGATTTGGAAGAAACAAACTTGTGTTATTTTTACCAAGTGTAGTCAAATAAAGCAAACTCTATTTACATGAACTGGCAGATTGATCTTTGGAAAATCGATTCAATGCACTCGATCTTTTGCCTAAATCGATACTACGCCTCTTGATCTAGATCGATTGAGAGAATCGGTTCAAAGCACATAAATCAAACATCCCCACTACTATACAGTAGGATTCTGGTACGAAATAAGGACTTCCAAAATGATGCTATGGATTAGCATACAGCAACTTATTTAAGGAATAAAGTCACTGTTTCAAATTTAGTCCTTTTATTACACATTTAAATACATTTATGTATCTCATATATTCATACAAATTAGCAAACAATGTCAAAATAACATATTGCCTTGAATGTGTAAAAGACAAATGAGATATCCCAAAGTTTTTTCTCTTCTACACAGTGGTGTGTAGATGACAGCTCGAAAATTTTGGCCTAAGATGTCCATCCAGTTATTTTATAGAAATAAATCCCATTACGCAATGCAACTCCAATAACTGGATATTTTTAAGCTTTCATCTGTATCAATGTGTGAGAGAGAAATAAATCTTTGGGTATTTGTTTCTCTTACACATACATGTCAAAGTGATATTTTGACACACTTGAATGTTTTAAGTGAATCTATCTAACAAATCAGTGTTTATTTTACTTAAGCTAATAAATGTGTTTTTTTAAAGGTCTGAATAATAATGTCCTTTCCATTTAATGTAAAAGAAAAATACAATTTCCTTTTAGGTACTATAAAAGCTCAAATGGTAGCGTAGAGTTTGTTGGTTTCATATGGACCAGGGTAAGGCCTCACCAACATTTTCCAACTTTTTTTATGTAAAATTATAATTTTTTTTAATCTTTTTATCCTATAAAATATTTGGGAAAAACATGAACATGAAGTAGAGAGCCATTCTCAACACGCAGTAAATTATTTGATTCGTTATATACAGTATTCCAGTCAGGACTATTCATTCCTTGCCTAAAATGTCACGCGAGGACTTTACCAGCACTCTAGTGTTTGAATATAGAAGCTGACGTGGTGCAGCTTTGACAGGTCCTCTCAGAGAAGCCACACCCAGTGTGAGATTTCTCTCAAGGTCAATCCACCTACCATTCCTGCTCCCACAGGTTTCACATCGTAAATAGCTACACTAAAAGGGTGCAATCGTGACTGTAATCAGTCACTGACATAACTAGGTCCAAGAAGAAAGTGTTAGATGATCTGATTGTAGCCATAAAGAGATTCTAAACGTGATCATACCGTTTAGGGTTTCACAAAAATATAACAATGTCTTAAGGACTTAGAAAAGGAAATCAAGTTCATGGACTCAGCATACACAATCACCTGGCCCTATACATATGTAAAGCATAGATCCCTCGTATTTAAACTATGACTTATGGGCATAGGGAAATAACCGTCAGACTATCTGATCCAAGTAACTATGTCTGATGAACATTTAAAATAGCGTCAGACATTCTGGTTAAAGAAACCATGACTGATGGACATAGAAAATAATGTTAGACATTCTGACAGAGAAACCATGACTGATGGACATAGAAAATAACTCAGACACTATAACACAATACACTATGTCTGATTGACATAGAAAATAAAGCAAGACATTTTAATACACGAAACTATGTCTGATGAACATATAAAATAACATCAGATATTCTGACATTGAAAATAAAGCAAACATTCTGATACATGTTTCAGAATAGGCTTCCTCTGCGACATGGTGGTGAGACCGACGCCTGACACATTGTGGCCACCAGTAGTCTTCGGTTTTACGTCGTATTTATTCCTCCGGTGAGTAAATACAATGGAATACAAAAAGGCGAGTTAAAGGGAATCTGTTTTATAGCAACAGAACTGCCTCGGAAATGAACTATATTTGGAAATCTAAGTGGTGAAGGGGAGAGGGGCTTAGAGTTGTAGAATTACTCCACTTTCTCACTAGCGCTGTCAGAAGGTGTGGCAAGCAGAGACAATTATCTTTCTTTTCTTAAACGCGTTCCCTTCGATCAAGACGTGAAAATGCTCGCGATGCAGAAATGGTCCACTGGGGCAATGTTCCTCGACGCTTGAGGGTTTCCCGGCAACATCAATTCACAGTGAGTCACCACCTGCCACATCTTATTGGAAAAGATTAGTAATTGTTATCTTGTTTTAATGGTCTTTATGGAATTTTAATTGTCTTTGTGGAATTTAAATTGTAGATGTCATATTATATAAATGACATGCTACAAACAATTTAAATCATATAGACATTGCAGTCTTTGACAGCTCAGATGGTTCACAACACCGGACCGAGTAGAGCGCAGCACCTTTGCTTTTTCTCACGAAAAGTAGCTGATTGTCCAGTATTAGAATCATAGGATTTTTGATTACTCTGTTCTGTTACAAGCATTGATCTCTATAATATAACTGGATGGACATCTGTGGTTAAAATTTTCGAGCTGTCGTCTGCATACTATTGTGTAAGAGAGAACAAAACTTTCGGGTATCTCTCTCCTACACCCATACAAGGCAATGTGGCATTTTGACATCATTCATTTATTTGATTGAATACATGAGATACATCAAAGTGTGATTAGTTAAATGAAATAAATGTGTTAGTAAAAGCTTTGAAGAGCATAACAAAGTTTGTAACTGATGAGTTTTTTCTTTAAATAAGTTGATGTAGGCTAATATATAGGATGATTTTTGAAGGAAACTCGTTTGGAAGGCCTTATCTCGTACCAGAATCCTGCCCTATAGTAGTGTTTAGGTAGGATAAAAGACATTTCAGAAGGGAATTCATTCAAACAAATGTAATATAATTTTTAGCTAACTTGTTTCATTATAGTTATCGAACTTTCAACATAATATGGTTTCTGAAAGCAATATACAATATATAGGCCAACTTTTACAAAGCATGGTAGGTAATTTAATAATAACCTTAGTGATCGTTTGAACGTATGGCCACTACACAAAGTTTATCATTCAATCAAATATAATCAAATTTTAATATACCGGTAACTTATTCATTATAGCTATAGAACTTTCAATATAATATGGTTTCTGAAACCAATATACAAGCTGAGAGCCAACTTTAAATATAAGTGTAGTCTTGGCAGACTGTAAAAAACATTGATGATAACTACATATTTAAACATATTAAATATTTTATTTGTATTTACACAGTATTACCTGTAAAACTGAATTGTATGTCCTTTAATGTAAATGATTCTTCAGGAAAGTGTGGTATAATACTTCACTATTTTCAAACAATAGGTAACACTTATATTCATCAGAGATATGTTTTCACATAAGAAACCATTAAACCTTTCCCCCCACAATGAAGTAGACGATAAACTTGAACGTCACGCCTTGGTCCTTGACAGTGCGTATGTTTATGTCCATCCAGATTCTAGTTTAATATAGAGATCACTGGTTACAAGTCAGAAGTCCGTCGCCGCCATTGATCACTGGTCGCCGCTAGAGATCAATTGTCGCCATCTTTGACTCTGGTCACCACGTTATAGAGAACAATTTAAAAGATCGATTAATTGAGAGAAAATAATCGATTTTCTTATACAAGATCGAGCATTGTCTGAACTAAATCGAATATATAAAATATTCCTATCACAATTCGTAATGTTTTTATTTTGATCTTATCATTGAGCGATATTATTTAATGTTTTCTTCATACGTATATAAATTTGTAACATTCCATCGATAATTTGCAGTCCCACAAATTATTTTCTGTGAAATGGCGGCTGTTCTTAAAAAACGTGCTCTAGCCGAGTACAGCCAGACAATACAGGTATAGATAGGGCTATTGAAATACAAACACTCCAAATCGCATAGGCCTACATTATTTTGTCCCTTTTACATGCTTTACTGCATGCTTGCTCTTTCAACATCCTTTAGTAACTAAATTGGATGAAGATAAGTTTTAATATTATTATTAGCACCGCGTCTTCCTACCCATACGGGTTATACACAAAATTTTAACAAAATGCACCAGATTTTGCTTGAAGATTAGATGGAAAACCACTTTAAATGCACCTGATGGGATTCTAAGCCTCATTTATAACTAAACATGCTCCGCGGTTTTTATAATTTATATAATCTATCTTAGTCATAACACTTATTTTAAATTGAGATTGATTAGATCTAGTTTTCAACTTGCTAGAAGATTGTTATTCCATTAAAGATTCTGTAAGATACTATCTTCCTCCTCGGACACAGTCAGGTAGTAGGATGATAACTCATCTTTAGAGCTGTACTTGAATAGTTTGGTCAATATTGTTGGCATCAAACAATATTGCTATTTTTTTTTAGCTAATCAGCAAATTTAAGTTCAGTGGTGAATGGGTGATAATGTTAGCCTAGCACATCGGAATGACCGTTTCATAAACCTTGACAAGATGTGTCATTGAATGTGACAGGAGGAGCCACCAAAACCAGCCAAAAAACTTCGACTAGTAAAGAAACTTACCCTAGGCAACTCTGCTATAGTCTATATTGGTTTACTCGAGAAGAGCAAATCCAGCAACGATGCTTTGCAAGTGCTTGTGAGGATAGCTGACTGTCTCAAGTTTGAGGTAAGTTCGTTGACACATTGGCTACAAAGATATGTACCAGAAATACCTACTAAGTACTAAAAATGTTGGTCCTCATCTCAACTGAAACACAGCAAAGGGTGGCTCACCCCATCCTCGGTGCGGGGTGTCACTAACCCAAACATCTCTCAATCCCTACCCCTCATTTTAGATTATTATTGATTGGGCTTTAAAGGACATTAACGTACCTAACTAGTTATTAGTGCCTTATTATAAATTTGGTCAAAACTTACTACAGGCCTAGACAAATTATCAGAATGAAAGAACTTTCGGAAGGAAATAATAAAATAATTTTTTGGAAAACATGGCAGGCCTTTAGAAACAATAATGAGAAATATCTGCTCCCCTTTGCATTAATTTAGGCCTACTCTACTGTTTAAAACATTTTTAGTAGTTCTAGGGGTATGTAAACATTTCTCATGTGGGCTTAGGGGTGTACAAAGTCCACTTTTTCATTTTGAAGTGAACTCAAATCGAATATATGAAATATTCTTGAAGCCGAATTGAATTCTGAATATCTTTTGTTGTTTTATGCTTGTAAAAATAGCATATTTTGTTATTTCTACAACTTAATGCACTAAAATTATTAGAAAAATGTTTTATTGCTCAATAGTTTGTAAATAGAGCCTACAGTGAAACTTGCCTTGGATGGAAATTTGTCTTAAATATTAATATTTTTTCGTCCCATGACTTTAGGGCTGAAATACATATTAAATTCCCTGGATTAAACGAAAACTGTCTTAACGCGGAAACGAAAATCAAAATAAGCCTTTATACTGAAAATTTTCGTTGTTCCAGGCATCCTTTACATTCGACAGAATTTGGTTTTCTCCAATACTTTCGTTATTTTAAGAGGAGTTGAAATGTGAAGCCGGGTATATTTCCTTTCTACTTTATAGTTCTTTTGTTTCAAAATTTTGTACCCAGTCTCCACGCAAATGACTTGCCAATCATCACCTTCGGAACTCGGCTTTTAACAGTATACCTTTATTGGAATTCAATTGTTTGCTGCTTCCAGAAATGTGACTCAGTAAGGACAAGTTATAGTGTGAATAAATAAATGTGTACACTACTTTATTTTATATCAATAACGTGCATGTCCCTGGTTTAATTTTTATACACACATTCATTTTAAAACATAAACCGGGCTTTAGCAGAAAAATATCCTGGACCCTTGCGATTCCATTTAAGGCAGGTGTCACTGTATTTAGTTTTATTCTGATGAATCAAGTTATCACAATTTACAATTAATTCATATTTTTTTCTATGTAATTATTGTTTAGTACTGTACATAACAGCTCACAATGCCAATAATTGGACACTATCGGCGGAGCTTTGTAATTGTCAAAGCCAGAATTTTTCGAAGCAAAGTTGAAATTAATATTGTTTTAAAGCAAAGTCAAAGTTTCAAAACTTTACATACCCCTATAGGCTAAAATATTTAGTATATAATATAGGTGTACATAATATTATGTATCTGACAGCAAGGTTCATTGCTGACTTAGTGAATCAAGGAACTGCCAGTACTTAGGGTGGCAGTAGCTGTATTCTCTCTCTTACAATTGTAGGAGGAAGACATCCCAGACGTCATCAAGAAACTGTCCGAGTATTTCCAGTATGAGGTTGTGTCAACGGTGAGAGCTAAAATACTGGCTCTGTTCGCTGACATCAGCAAGGAACAAGGAGCAGATATTCCAGTAAGGACCACAACTCGACTCGCTGTCACTGAGTCATCACTTCTGGCTCGGATATTTTACTGAGAAAGAGATTTCTTTCTTGAATCACTTTAATGTTTATTTGTTAGAAAATTCACAATTACATTTATAAACTATCCTTCTTCAAGGTAATTGAGTAATAAAGCCGACACTTAGTAACATTATATAAACACATTGAAGTGCTGGTATGTTAATTACAAATATATGGTAACATATATTAATTTCATAAATACTAGACGAGGTGTCAGGGTGAATACACAACCAAAAGCAGAGTTTGTGTTCGTGTTGGATCGCTTGATAAAGTCTGTATTTGTCACATATAAGAACTATGTGGAAGGGTAACAATCCTTTGTCTCAAATTAATAATTCTATACCCTGGATCAAGTATTACCCAAGCTTATAATTTGCCTGTAGATACACTAATGTATGTGTTGCCCAATCAGAGTATCACCGAAGAACTCATCTCACTGCTGAAGAAGGAAGAGTCTCACAAGGTCTTGGCTCAAGGGGTCTCTGCCCTCCTCAAGATAGGAAGGTTACAGCCGGACAATCAGGGTCTGCACCAAAAGATAGTCCAAGTTGCTATACAGGTAATCATACTTAGAACTACCACCGCACATATGACTAAACTTATTTTTTATTTGAAATTCTCTCACAAGTTTTTGTGTTAGTACTTACCATGCCACTTTGGCCCGTATGCAAGAACGATGTTAAGCACGACCAAAGTACCGGCAAAGTACTAGCAAAGCACAGGCGGATGCCGCGCTAGAACGTCTGGTGAGCAGTCACGTGATAAAATCATCCACAGAGGTACACAGAAGTACCACACCCCAGTGGGAAATAATATTCTCAACATCCACTGCCTTCTATAGTGACGTTTTTGCTCATAAAGTTAACAAACCTGATCATAAAATGCCCAAATATTTCTGAAAATGGCGGAAAAACATGAACAACCACCTTTTGACGAGGACGAGCGAATATATTTATTTGAGCAAATAAAGACTCACACGATTATAAAAAGTAGAACGGAGTAGGGAGTTTTTTCGTAGCTGCGAAGAAGAGGGTGTGGGAAGAAATAACCATTAACCAAGAGTTTCAACTATACTGGTAATTACCAAAAGGTGAGTGGTTTCCGTGGGCCTTTCATTTGAATCTGTTATACTGTACCAATGAACATCAATAAAGAAGTTGGTTTATTAATAAAATTAATTGCTAGTAAAATAAAATCTTTCAAGTTCTTAACGTTCGGGGTACACTCTAAACTTAACCTCGAAACAGCTTGCTTTTTTTACGCGCAAAATCAAGCTATAGTATGATTTTGGTTGGAAGAAAAGTAGAAGTTAGTTAGTAAAGTTATTAAAACCATTTTAATATTTTCTTATATAAAGTCATAAAAACTGAGGGAGGGGGTTCACAAATTACGAGCATTCAATAAAAGTATATCTTTGTCATTATAAGTTGTTTTACAGAAGTTCTGTCGATGCAGAAGATTTTTGCACATTAATTAGCCCTATAATATACATAAAGCTTTGCTAGTGAAATTCCATGGATTTGTCAACGATATTTACTCCTGCATAACTTCAAAGTGAGTTTGGAATTGTTCATAATAAAGTTTTTCTTAATGATATTTAATATTGTATTTTTGGATCCTCCGCATTTTTGTGAGTGTAATACTATCATGCATTTAGTGATTGTCAGGTTTTTTAAATAAAAAAATGGCCTACAAAGGTATGGTTTTTAGGTTTCATCCCCGCCTGGATTTTGTTTTTGTTTTGTGTATTCACTTCTGTGTAGTTGTTCTTGTGTAATTAAAAATAAAAATTATATTTAGTACTACCCTTCGAAATAGTTCTGCCAGCGAGAGTAATTTTAGTTTGCTGTTCACTAACCAAGCTTACACTAAACCTAATTATGTCTACAATATGATGAAAACTTTGGGCCCAGTGTGTAGGCCTAATAGGTACTTACTAATGAAATTGAAGTTTTGCCTAACTAGGTCCTATATTTATTTTAGCATATCATAAGGGTTACCTGTAAATGTATCCATTTGGTCCACCGGGGCTCTGAACTGCATTGTGGGTGCAGTCTATACAACCTAACACACCGGGGAAGTTGGCTTTGTCATAGAACTGCAAGTTCACAGCTACCAGTTCCGCCACTCCAGACATGCCGAACATTATCTGCTAACAGAATGGAGATTTTCTTAGCAACCCGAAATACAGTTGACTGGTCTATATTGAACAAGTCCCCACTAACAATCTAGAAAAAAACATATAAAAGGTTAGGCCTAGTATATTTTTACAACATGGTTGGCATTACCTTTATTTTTTCATTAAATGTTATTATACAAAAAATTGGAAGGGCTATGACTATCTACAAACCCTTTTATAAAGTAAAAAGCTGTTTTGAAAATATGTGTTTGTTGTTAAAGTAATACTTGTTATAAGTTAACTTTCAAGAGTGCATGATTGCATAAAAAGGTTGGGTTATGCAGGACTGACAATTAGGTTATCTTTCTGTATAGATATTACTCCAACCAAAATTACAAATTACAAAATAATAAACCTACTAGGCTACTTGCTTCAATAATATAGACTTATCATTAAAGTAGACTAACTACTGAAATATTTGCACTGTTATCAGCAAACACACTGCAATAAAAAAAATCGCCTGGAAAATTAACCGTATCTAATACCTATATAAAAACCAACATAATATAAGTTAAGAGTTATACAATAGATTAAATTAATGGTTCCCTCTCAAAAACAAACACGGCATAACATAAGTTGGCAATATTAAAAATAACAGTTTTAAACAAAAGTATTTATAATGGAGTATTAGGCCTACCTGTAATCTTCCCATGGCATACAATCGTAGGCCAATTAGTAGTCGCTGTATTGGAAGAAGTGGAAATCTTCGTCGTGTGTTAGTAATATCCAGTCCCAACAACTTCCTTCGAAAATCTAAATATTCGATGAAATTCATCATCAGAATAAGCCGGCATAGGATTCTCTAAATCCCTTACATGCCTCCGAGGAATTCTCACCACTTCATGATCTTCTTCCTCTACAAACTCGTCAAAAATGTCAAAAAAAGGAACATCTAGATGATCTATACCCGCTATTATTGTCGTGAAAACAGCTGTATCAATAGTCTATGCGCGCAGCGCCATATTGTGGAAATATCCTCAAAGTATGGGCAAAGTATAGCCAAAGCGAGCTCGGGACCAGACTTTGGTGATACTTTGGCGAGACTTATATATTGCGTCATCGATCGTCCTAGCACAAAGTCAATACTTTGCTTAGACTTTGGCTGTGCTTAGCGTCGCATTGCCCTTGCATACGGGCCTTTATCTATCTGAAGTACGGTACCAGGATAAACAAAAAGAGTGTTCACATTAATAAAGTCCTATCAAAGGCTTTGAACTTGTTGGTCCTAGCGTCTGAAAGACACAAGCCATCTTGTGAAATGCACTAGTCTGGAGCTAATAGGGGACCTGCTACCTGTGGGAGCCACAGTGGAGACCTCTCCTGGCTCAATCATGCGACTTGTTGGGGACTACACTCACTCCGATGAAGGACGAGTCCGCAGCGCTGCCTTCAGAGCTATGGTGAGGGGAACCAACAACACTTGCTTTCAAATATGAACATTTTGTACCAATAAACAACATTTAGATATGGTTACATTTTAATTAAAACAGTTAAAATAATTAAAAACTTTGTTTGAATCAAGGTTTGTAAGAACAAGATAAGAACAAATATTCGCAATATTGTCTGTTTCTCCTTTATGTTATTCATGTTACATGTTCATATCATTCTTTACAATTTTCCTTTCTCTTCCTTTCCTCTTTTAGGAAGTTGCGTTACACTTTCAACACTCCCTCCTGATAAGTTCTGATAGAACTAAACCTAGGTCAGGAGATTGGGAGGTAAAACTGATTCTCTTCTAAGAGGTAGTCAGCCATCACCTCTTTGTCCAGTGGCAGCAATGTAAAGTGTGAACTGTGTTCTTCTTTTCATTGTAAAATACATTATCCACCTTTCCTTTGTCTTCTTCCAAATAGAATAAGAACAAAAAAGCAATTTTTCTGTTGACCTTAGTGGTCTTGGTGTAAAGTTCTCGCCTCAGGATACGATGCCCATGAGTTCAAACTCAGCCAGGGTCGACACTTTTTTTTGAGTGATAAAAATCCATAGCAAAACTTCTTCACCAAAGGTCCTATGTTGATTGTGGCATGTAAAATAACCCTCGAATGTATGTGAAAATATCTTTTCCCGGCAAAATTGGTTGCCCTTTTGCTTTCGCTTACAGAAATTCTTGTGTGTCGATATAATCAATCGGTTCAGAAAGTGCACATTTAATAGGTCTCAAATACATATTTTTTAATGAATTTTTCTAACAAGATTTGTAATTGGAAAGATATTTGTTTGATTGAAACTTAGGGATTTTTGATATTTCCAAACATTGATTTCTCCCAAGTTTGATTTTAGTTATAAAATAATATTATAATTTATATCTAGTTGAGAAGTGTGGGACCCAATAACAACTAGGTACACAAGGGTTTGTTTAGTTGTGACTGGTCTCTACCGTGTGGATGTGGTGTCGGTCGTTCCAGATGACATTACACGGCCGAGGGCTCACCCTAGACCCCTCGGTCTATTCTGAGGCTTGTCTAGCACTTAAGGACGACTATGAGATTGTCCGCCAGGAGGCCTTGAGACTGGTGTGGGTGCTAGGCCGGACCTACCCTGAGAACATCATTGTATTGCCCTCTAGTGACGAAGAGGTCAGACTGGTGGATGATGCATTTGGCAAGCTGTGTAACATGATCAATGACCTGTCCATGAATGTGCGCACCCTCGCTGCCGAGAAGCTGGGCTCTATGACACTCGTCAGCCCCAAATTTCTGCATCAGACACTCGACAAGAAGCTTATGTCCAACATGAGGGTGGGTACACCAGCGTAGGGATGTGGAAAAAGTATTGATGCTTTACTAATATCAATATTTTCCTTTCGATACTAGTATAATTTACTGGATAGTTTTTTTCCGATACTTTTACTGATATTAGTACTAACACTCCAGTATTGGATCGGTATCGAAAGAAACAATTTTTTTTTTATCTTCACTTATGCTAAGATTTAGGGGTGTACGAATAGAATTATTTATTGAATCGAATATCAAAATTTTGAACAGATACCGAATAGTACAAATCGAATAGTAGATTTTTCTTACATTTTTGATAAAAATAATTTAAATTAGTAAATTCCTATTTAAAATGTGGTTTTATATTTAAGTATGCAAAATGCAAAAAATTACTTAAAACATTATTATATGAGCTGGTATTAGTAAAAAAAAGACTGAATTTAAAACAAAATTTCAGGAAATTGAGAGAAACCTTTGATCCAGTTTCCTAGACAACATGTTTCACCTAAATCATTTTATTTAAATTTTGTGATAAGTTTTTGACAGAAATTTAAATTTAAAAATTGCATGATGAATGTTTAATTGCTCAGTGTAAAGATTATATTTCTTTAAATTAAAACATTATTTTTGAAAAGGGTAAAATAATGGGGTGACTAATAAAGTTCTCATTTTCTAATATGCAAGGGCTACTTTTGTTTGTGTGAGATTAGTACTCAATCCAAAGTTTGGTTGGATCCTAAACAATTCCACTGTCAGTTGAAAGCACTGAAAAGGCTTACTAAGTAAATTAGGAGTACGGTAGTTTCCTGTTGTTTTCTTCATTGAGCCAGAAGATAATATTGCACATCAGTCTGGAATGCCCACCAACTGACCCTACAAGCGACATCTTCACAGGGACTGGCTGTATACTGAATGTTATTACTAGTCTAACTCATACACCAACTGACTCTACAAGCGACATCTTCACAGGAACTGGCTGTATACTGAATGTTATTACTAGTCTAACTCATACATCAACTGACTCTACAAGCGACATCTTCACAGAGACTGGCTGAATACTGAATGTTATTACTAGTCTAACTCATACACCAACTGACTCTACAAGCGACATCTTCACAGGGACTGGCTGAATACTGAATGTTATTACTAGTCTCACTCTCATATTATACAACAAGAAATTTAATAAAATAACACAACAGTAATGAATGATAAAATTAGTTCTTGACCCCTTTAAATGCTCTCTAGGCTTGACACCCCTTGTATTTTATATAGGTTTGAAACCCCTTAAATGTTTTCAAGGCTTGAAACCTTTTAAATGGTCTCTAGGCTTGACCCCCTTAAATGCTCTCTAGGTTTGAAACCCCTTAAATGTTCTCCAGCCCTGGCATTGACTGTGATGACCATGAATGTAACAGGTGTGTGTTATTATCTCCATAAGGAAAACTTTTTTTCCTCATAGAGATATATTATATAGGTGTTTGTTTTGGTCATTTCAGAAGAAACGTTCTGCACATGAGCGTGCATGGGAGTCCATCACGTCTGGCGAGTGGGCGAGTGGTAAGAACTGGTCTGACGATGCTCCACGGGAGGTAATAGATGCAGACTCTGTCAGCCTCATGGGCAGCGGGTCTTGCGGGGCGTTTGTTCATGGCCTTGAGGATGAGTTCTTAGGTGAGCGAGCACACGACTCCCCTGTAGAGCTTGAATACTCACCATGAGGAGAGATTTAAAGGAGTGTTTTTAAGTTCCCAGGTTGGGAACTGTTTTGTTAGCATTGCTTAATACAAGTAACATTGGTAATTCAAGTAAAAAAAACTCATGGCTTAGAGAACTTGGGGTGAAGTACACACCTACATTTTATTTTTGAAGCATGAATCTCAAATTAAAATTAAAGTAATAGTTTGAGTCCCAGTAGATACATTTAAATTCAAAGGGAACAAAAACATATAAAAAAATTTTTAGTTATAGTAAAAATAAAAATTGCCATAATATATACATAATAAAAATAACTCAATAAAAAACATCAACCTAGCTGAAACATGTTAGTTGACTTGGATGATTAAAGTTTTTGTTTAAAAACAATGGTTTCTTTTCACAATTTATTTAAATTTTGTAGAATATTAAAACTTTTAAATCTGGAACACTCCAGTAGTATTTAGTCCTCTAACTATAATATAAACTAAAAAAAAAAAAATCACAAGACTGAAATAATTATCCAAACTAGTTGTAATATTGATTTATTCAATTGCTGTGAAACTTTTTTTTTAGCACCGTGTCTTGCCACCCATTTGGGATTTATAGTCATACTTAGCGCACTTCAAGCGCAGCTTGATACCAAACTTAGTGCACTTCAAGCGCAGCTTGATACCAAACTTAGCGCACTTCAAGCGCAGCTTGATACCAAACTCAAGACGACACCTACCTAGACCAGAATGAAATGAGCCAGTTTAATATGTGAAGCTGGAACATTCCATTCAAGTCTAGGCAAGGGTCATCCTATATTTGTACTTGAGGAACACTAAGTCAGACTATGAAGCTGGCCCTAAGATTAGTTTGTTCATCAATTCTAAATTTGTCCCTTATCATCAAACGAGTTTGACACGCCTGTCTTAGACCAATGCAGGGATATCAGAATGTAGTCCAGTTTTTGGTTTGTGTTGTAGAAGTGCGGTATGCGTCTGTGGAGTCAGTGTGTCAGTTATCCCTGGATAATCCGCAGTTTGCCCACATGTCCTTGGACTTCCTTGTGGACATGTTCAATGACGAGATAGAGGACGTCCGCATCAAGGCCATAGATAGCCTCACCAGAATCAGTCGACACATTGTGCTTCGGGAGGATCAGTTGGAGACTATCCTGGGGGCGCTCAAGGTCAGGAACTGTCAAGGTAGCTGGCCTGTTACACATTAATTTGCAGGACCTCCTTATTATAGTGAAAATGTTTGTTTGCCAGGACTTTTCAATGGATGTAAGAGAAGGCCTTCACAAGATGCTGGCGTCCTGCCGTCTGTCCAGCAAGAACTGTCTCCAGATGTGTGTCGAGAGTCTTCTGGAGAACCTCAAGAAATATCCCATGGTGAGTCAATACTCGACATTGATTAGATTCTGCCAAGCTATCAGGATTAAGGTACCGACATTGCTTTTGTTATAATGTTGAACAAGACCCAGGTAGTAATGTTCATGTCTAGTTGTTGGGACAAGACCCAGGTAGTAATGTTCTTGTCTAGTTGGCGCCAAAGATTATAAAGAAAGCAACTAATTGCCGTAAGCCAATTAGCTCACAGGAAAGGCTATCTATAACATTAAGGTAGGTCTCATCAAATTCGTAAGGTATTTAATAAAAAATATGCATAAGTAGGAGGAAAGATATGTTTACTTGTTTCCAGGTACATATATATATATATATATGTTTACATCATATTTGTAGTAATGGGAACATTATTCCAATGTCATATAAACATGATTACAGTTACATTTGTGTATAATCCATGTCAAGTGATTGAGGCTGCTCAGTAAAATTATTGATTGGAGGTACTATGAGACACTCTCTCTATTCGGCTATTACTCGATTGAGAGGACAGTGATTCCGTAGAACTGTTGTTCAGCAACTTGCTCTGAAAGTACAGGGACATGCTTGAATCTAACTGAACACTTTCAGTTTTTCTATTAAGCTGTTTTCTATTCCGTCACAGCTGATCGACAGTAGGTTGAGGAGTACTGTCTAGTGTTGCACGGGGAGGATCTTTTGCTTGTTCTTCCCCACCAATAATCCCTTTCCGTATTAGCAACTTCCTAATCAGAATCTCGTGGGGGTGATGGGTGATTGCCTACTTGCTGTTTCCCTTCCTTAATGATTGGCACTAAAAAATGCAACACATCACTAAGGTAATGCACCAGATCCAAAATACAGTGCATATATTTTTCCATTTCTCTTTGCACTTCTTCACTGACTCTTATTTAGCCAGTTTCGGAGAGTGAGATTAAACATATTTATAAACAATTATATCAGCTAAAATACTTTAGCAGTTATGTAAAGTTAGATCTACATTAAAGAAGTAGACCTGATTATAAGTAGTTTCATGCAATGCATATGCAATCTGCACTATAAAATAATGTTCTACTTACCACTTGCTTTGCATTCAACAGAGACGGCATATCAAGCTTTTCTGTGAATATCCTTTAGCTGTAGGATCATATAAACACAGATATTTTTCTACAACTTGAACGAATATCATGTTATTTTATTCAGCAGCAGCCATTTCACTCACTTGATCCTCCGCAGACACATAGAGCAACTAAGGAACTTGGTAAACTGGTTTACAGCATGGCGTGCCTGGGAAACTGGAGGTTCACGAGTTTCCCAGCAGTTGCGTTGCAGTCTTCCTCTCATTTCCCACAGTATAAACTGTTACATTCAACTTTATGTGCTCTACACGACCAACTGCAGTTTGTTGCGTTGCGAGTTTCTCTCTGTATGTACACACCCTTAAGCTACCTAGTTGACGTGTTGGGATGTCTAGTTGCCGTGTTGGGATGTCTAGTTGCAGTGTTGGGATGTCTAGTTGCAGTGTTGGGATGTCTAGTTGCCGTGTTGGGATGTCTAGTTGCCGTGTTGGGATGTCTAGTTGCAGTGTTGGGATGTCTAGTTGCTGTGTCGAAATGTCTAGTTTCTAGGAGAATACAAAGCTTCCAAATATTTGACTTTGATTCAAATATTTGACAACTTTTACTTTACTTTGAAAACAAATTTTGGCTTTTATGACTTCAAAGCTTTGCCAGAAAAAAAAAATGACAAAGAGAATACACAAGTATTTCCATTTTATCTCATTATGTGCTGTTATATGCATCACAATTAGTATTCATTTGTCACAATTATGTAGTTGAATGAATTAATTGTAATAACCTGATTCATCAGCTTGGTATGAAATCTGAACTATACATTTTTTTAAAATAAAATGCTTAGTAAATTATGTTTGTTGTTAGGAATTAAACTCAAATTGTTATAAATACAAAAAATATATATTTTGTCTCAATATAAAACTTTAGCAAAAATATTCAAACCTTGATTTGACTTAAGAATATTTGATGTAGTTAATCCCGCTTGGGGGCACAGCCCGACTAACCAGTCTATATTATGTCTAGGATCGGCGTTCAACCTGGCACTGTCTGCAGAAGATAGGACAGTCTCATCCTGAACTAACTCTTCCCCTTGTGCCGGAACTGCTGGCTATCCACCCTTTCTTTGATACCCCTGAGCCTGATGTGGAGGATCCTGCTTGTATCCTTCATTCACATACTTTGGAGCTGGAGCTGGAACTGTTTTACAATATTCAGCATCTATGTATGAATTATATTTTCACAACCCGTTCAGGTTAAACGCATATTTACTAATTATGCTAATTAGCTAGGGATGAGGAAGGTTGAATTTATAGGAAGTGTACCCACATTTATGTGGTGGGAGAGTGAAAAACCATTTAGGGTAAACCACCCTCAAGTACACTCGACTGGGACTTTAATCCCAATCTCCCTGTCTAGTTCTTAATATTTTTTGGGTCACGGACCCCTAAGAGAATCTGACAAAGGCCATGGACCCCCTTCCCATAAAAATACACACTCAGAAAATGTTGCTTACTATCTATCTCTTTAATACAAAAGTATCTACCCTTGTAAACCCAATATCAACCTTTTTTGCTGGTCAAAACTTACAAATGAGGACTTTAATAGCAATGCTATGACTTGAAGATGTACAACCGCTAATAACATTTCATTTTTTTTTTACCGAAAGTCGTTTGTAATTTTTTAACCAAAAATCGAAATTTTCAAAAAAATTAAATTACAAAATTGTTTACTGAAAGCCGAAAAAGGGTTTGCCTAGTTATAGCGCAATTTGCTTGTTTATTTTATTGCAGTGTAAATTTATTACATTCACATGAGCAAAACATAAAAAAAATCTTTACAATGAATTATTTCTCTCACTTTTCCTTTTTATGCAAAAATTAATGGTAACTTCATGAACAAAAGTGAAATAAACTCAAAGTTTGCAACTTCAAAGTGCACTATAGTAATTGTTCAAAAGTAGGAAGTCACTGAAAAGGGTGCTACTGTTTTGGCACCAAGTTGAAGAAACAGGAAACTTTTTAATTGAATCCAAGCTTTGATCTACAATTTGTAATTTTTTTGTCTTTGGTTGACGGACCTCAGTTTAAGAACCCCTGCCTTAGACTATAGAGCCACAGCAGTTGACTGTCACAACTAAGTGTACTGTTCCTGACCAAGTTAATCAGATGTGTGCATCTTGATCCTGGTGTTCAACGCAGCTCAACAGAGTCCCACAATGCTGCAACTGTTTGAAGAACACACCCTCAAACACTACAGCTACCTGAGGGACACTATGCCCACCTTAGTACCGGCACTTAAGGTAGTCTCTCTAAGCATGCCACCACGCAATGTACACAATTATAATAAGAATGTAGAATGTTCTATAAAACAATCAAAGTACAACCTAGACAATGAATATTAGGGGTGTGTGAAGCTTTGAAAATTTTGACTTCTCTTCAAACATTCGTTCACTTCAAGTTTGATTCAGAAGTAAAATTCCTTACCCTACAATTATGAAGCTTCACCAAAAAAATATTTAAAGTTAAATCACACATTTATGTTGGGTTTTATCTCTTTTTCTGCTATAATTCCACCACAAATAATTATTAGTGTTCACATAAAAAAAAGTGAATAACATTTTGTGATAATAACTTAATTTATCATTTTAAAACTAAATATATTAATTATGTTTAAAATTTAGCATTAGATTTTAAATTAGATTTAATACCTAAATTTACATAGCTATGTAAAATATAATATTTTATCCTTCATTAAAAATTTATTTTTAATATTAAAACCTCAATTTGGCTTCGGTAATATCTCAATTTCACTTTGATTAGAAAAAGTGTATTTTGTACACCCCTAATGAATATAATTTTACTATCTTTTGAGCTAAATCATTCTAGGAGTAAAACTGTGGTTATTAACGAATGTAGGCCTGTATTGATATGTAAATAGTTTGAACAGGTGAAATACTAGTTTTAATTTCTTATAGTTAACCACTGACAAAACACTTGGTGGACTACAAACCTCCCAACATACTAACCAGAGCTGTTTGCTCACAGCTGCTAGGCTCCTCACGCCCAGCAGACCCTGCGCCTCTCTCGACGGGCTCCGCCCAGTACTTGAGCGCCATTCTGGCCCGAATAGAGACGGCCCCCAGCTCGTGTGTGCGCCGCGAACTGATGGAGGCATGCAGGCATGACCTGAGCCGCCTGGCCACTATAGACAGAGCCATCCCAGGTGCTCTCCAATTCTCTGCACTCTACATCTCTAGTCAGCTTCTTATGATGGACATCTTGAGTAACAAGTTGTGGTCCAACCCCTCTGCCCTGGCCAGTCAGCAGGGCAATGTCGTCAAGAACTGCATCAGTCAGCTGCTGAGCCAGTGTCTAAAGTGAGTAGTTCCTTTCAACCCACAGTTACGTCACTAAACTAATGCTATATGTTCTAGTGCACACTTAACTTTCTGTCATGATTCAAATCTATTTTTGTTGGTTTAGGTTGCAGCACCTGTATGTAGGTCTCAACACAGAGGACCTTTCGTGCGTGAAACAGTTCAAATTGAAGGCTCTAGCTCTGCAGCTGGTGTACATTGTCAGGGGTAGCAACTTCTCAGCTCTGGCTCTTTGTGAACATTTCCTAGAAACTGTGGAGGACACTCAGAGGTAACTCTATTCTACAAACTGTGGGGGACACTTGGTGTGTGTGCGTGCGTGCGTGTAAAATTCCCACTTCATCTGTGACTTTTTGAATATTTTAGGGGTCCTATAGGATATTCCAAGGTAACTCCCTCCTAGAGTCTTGTAATGGTACTGTTTTGGACCCCTAAAATACTAAAAAATTCACGGATGAAGTGGGAATTTTCTTTAAAGTGCTATAAGTAAATTATCCTTTTAATACTTTATCTATGGAAAATCATGCGTTTTCAGAAATAATGTCAATGTAATGCGCTTTAAACTTTTTTTTTATCAACTCCTATTACACAAGGAACTCGTTTAACAAGTTTAATTAACTCTGGTTTTCTCATTTCTTCAGTGAATGATATGTTGTTCTCTCTTAGGCCATCTTTTAAAGACGAACTTGTTGGTTTCTTGTTGACCTGCACATTGTCCGTTACTGTAACACTTCTGGGGGGAACATTAGGTAACAGTTTCTCACTGGTCCACTTACTGAAATTAGTGTAGTTCATGTCATTCTGGTAGTTTCCTGATTTTTGTTTTGATTTGAAAATGAGAAGGGAACTAGGAACAAAACCCCTTTCCCCTCCAGCATGCACAATTATTAATAGATTTCCTTTTACAATAGGGTTTGTAACACCTGGTTCAAATTTGAACTGCCAGCATGTTCTTACATTGACATGCATTACCATAGGTTTCATCAACATATATGATGTTCCTCCACTACTCCTAAGTACGTAAGTACCTGACTCCAAGTCGCTATTTCAGGGTGTTCAATCAAAAGTTTTCTTTTTGATTGAATTTTTTTTTATAGTTTTCGCAAATACTCACAGCTGCATTCTATTATATCATCACTTTTAAGAGCTTATTGCAATTTCTTAAGTGTCGGATTACTTTTTCTTACACTATAAAATTCTTGGACTTTTCTATGAATTGATGTTTTTATGAAATCATCTATACATATTCTTTCACTACACTCCTTACACTTTCCTTTCGAAGTATAAAGGTCAGATGTCATTTAGAAAAACGGGAACATTTACCTTCCCTAAAGTTAGTTTTTACGCTACTTACAGACATGCCTGTGGCTCCACTCGTTCATTCAACTACATTATATTTTAACCTAAATTTTTATTTCTAGTTTTTCAAGTGATAAGCGACGTTATATACAATTTTGCTAGTCTGTCCTCTCAAAGGATGTCCAGAAACACTTTAGGAAGTTGATGCTGCCATTATATAGGTTCTTGTTAAGAATACTGTATGAACTACACTCTCTAAATACACAGAAATTATAAAATCTACACACAAATTATTTAAACTTTAAAAAATAAACACAATCTTTAACAGCTTATTTTGTCTAGCTAGTGTAACATGTGTTTCTGGACAGCCGATGTGAAGCATGCAAGCACTGAACATAGACTGATTCTCACCCTGCACATTAAAATAATGTGGGTTTATCTGGGGCCGCTATAACTCCCTCCTAGAGACTGTGGAAGACACTCTGAGATCTTCCAGCCTGTCTATAATCCTATAGTGTTCCAGATATCTGAGTGAGCACGAGGTCCAGCCGGAAGTGTTCACCTCCGCTCTGTTCAAGGAACTGGGCCTGCTGGAAGATACGAAGCCAGGACCAGTGGCTCGTTGCCTTCTGCCCCTTCTTCAGGTGTCAACACCTGCCCCTCTGCCCCACACCAACATTGAGGTCAGTGCAGGCTGTTACAATCTTCTGACAGATTGACTGTTTTTATATCGGATACTTAACAGTTATACACAATTTATATACTTTATGGCAATACATTTGTGAGTTTAGTTAATGTCAATAATTATGTATCATTGTGTTTATGATTGTTAAACAATGTCGATTTTCCTTCCTCACACCATTGTTGCAAATGAAATGTTTCATATTTCTGGGAAAAAAATTGAGATGAAGTTTTAATTTTTTCATTCATGGTCATTCTATATTTTGATAATGCAGCCCCTCAGTATTTTAAATTTTAAATGTGGCCTTGATGATGAAATGAATTTGACACACTAAATATAATCATCTGCGTATCCTAATAGCTGTGTAGTACAGTTTATTGTAGAGTCTTCTTTACTCTCTTGCATTACCCTAATAACATACTTGTTTAGATGCATTATGTGTTTCCAAAATATCTGATAAGTGTACCCTATCACTTGTATCTTTCAAAGTATCTAAATTAACTTGACAAATATCTTTGATATCCCAAACTTAAAATTTATTAAAAATTAGGAGTGTACAAAGCTTCAGAAACTTCCATTTCTCTTCAAATATTCGTTCGCTTTGACTTTGATTTGAGGGTAAAATTCCAAATTCGACAATCACGAAGCTTCGCCAAAAAGAAATATTTAAAGTTAAAACATACATTTATGTTCATTTTTAAAAAAAATTTATAGTTAATTTAATT
The DNA here is from genome assembly GCA_902151455.1 of Timema bartmani. Taxonomy (NCBI): domain Eukaryota; kingdom Metazoa; phylum Arthropoda; class Insecta; order Phasmatodea; family Timematidae; genus Timema; species Timema bartmani. The sequence goes on from CABFWB010001606.1 coordinate 124,972, forward strand.
TTCATCACAAATTAATGTTAGTGTTAAAAAATTTTGAAACAACATTTTGTGATAATAACTTAATTTATCATTTTAAGAATAAATATATTAATTATATTTGGAATAAAGCATTTTGTAAATTATATTTAATACCTAAATTTACATAGTTATGCAAAGTATAATATTTGTATCCAGCATAAAACATTTTTTTAATACCCAAACTTCGATTCAGGTTAGGAAATATCTCATATTATTAGATTCAATTTCACTTTGGACTTTGTACATTCCTATTAAAAATTAAAACTAAATCCTTAAAATAAGGCTACTTCACCATTTTGCCTGAGGAAGTTGTGTTGGTGTTTTCAGATCCGCAGCTCAATGGCAGTCATCAGCGAACCGACAGGAGATCTGGAAACTGCACTTAAGTTTACAGCTGGGCTGGTGTTAGGTGTTCACTGTGATGCGCTCTTGCACAACATTCAGGACATCAGCACACTGCGCATCAAGGTGAACTGACAGTCTTCTAGAGAATGCTTACAACTACAACATGTTAATTCTACTCATCCTATTTGTGAGAACTAAGCATATGTATTGTGTTGTACCAGGTGAAGTACCCAGACCAACAGACCCACTTGTTGGTGCCCCGTCCCACTGATTTACGCCCTCTGGAACCCCCGGATCACCGTCTTCTGACCACTGTCCTACTATCGCACCATGTCTGGACTGAAGCATGTATTGTGGAAGTTAGTTTGGCGTTGGACGTGGCACGGGCTGAAAGTGGCCTGGCTGGTAGGAAGGTGCTATCCTCGGGCAGTGTGCGCTCAGATGACCCCTGGGTGTTGGACCTCTGTCGGCCTGTCAAGGTGCTGGTGTCACCTAAACCCATCAAGAGGGGGATATAGGGTGCCTCACAGACCTGTGTTGACTTGTAGAGAGAGTGATAAATGAACATCAAAATTTTATCTAAGTTTCTCCACAACTTGAGCCTCTCGTGAACATGAGATTTGATTGAAACTGTTAAACATACATCACAAGGGAATAGAGCTGCAACCTTTAGTACTGTGGTCTAGAGGTTATCTTTCAGGACATCTCATTCTTTTTAAAAGGGTAGTTGAAACAATAACCTTGAGGTTAGAGTATTCAGAATACAACATAACAAACATCAGTACGCTATTTAAACTTATCATTTGACACTTAACAGTGTTTCATATGTTTTGTGTGCTACTTAGTAATATAATGTTCATTCTAGTCACCCATCTTATATCCCCTCAAACCTCTTTTCTTTTAATAAAAATAATTTTAATTTCCTGGAAAATCTTACACACAACACGTTAATAAAGGTTTCACCTGTTCCCTTAATTTATATTTCAATTATATTAGGGAGATAGATTTAGAACATATGAAGATATTAAACCGTTGTCAACATTGATATTATTAATATCTTATTGATCAATATTGATACAATCTCTCAATATGAATAATGGTGGTAAAAAAATTAATAATTTTTCTAAATTTGTATGCTAAACATTCATAAACCTCCATCTCATTAGCGGAATATCCAGTTTAATAATGAAAAGAAAATGAAATGACTTTTTAACATTATCAAAATCTAAAAAAAAAATTAATTAAAAACTTGGTTAAGTAATAGTACAATTTGAAGTTATATTATTTTTCCCCATGCAAAATATGTCACATAAATGTAAGAAATACATACATTTGTGAAATTCGAATAGGATGACAAACGATGAGGACTGTTAACATCAGTAGGCTTAAAGAGGCAAGCAAAAACTGAAAGGGGAAAGCATTGTCCTTACCCCCTTATATATATATATATAAAGTTATAGCGAAACATAGAGCCTTGATAGATATATATATCTATCAAGGCTCTATATTTCGCTATAACTTAAGAATTTGAATCAAAGCAACTATTCTGAAAGCTGAGTGCTTAGATATACCATTTATTCTCATTTTGATAGTACCGTCGTACATCAAACAAGATTCTTTAGCAAAACAGTTCTCGATTTGAGCAAGCAACTGGAAAATTGCCTTAGTTTGTTACCCCCTTCTCTTTTTACTCGATGTTGTAAACCCAGTCCTCTTGCTACCACTGTTCATCGCTCTCTATCTATATTTAGGTTGCCCCCCCCCGCCCCCTACTACCCTCTAGCCACGTCGCTAGTCGGGAGGACCCGGCTCTCTCCCTGACCCTCTCCCCATGAACCCGCTACTCTCTACGGGTCCAGCTGGCTATAGCTGAGTACACACGACGGCCGCACATAAAATATAGTGATGGGCCGACCAGACGGCATTTGTTGCACAGCTCCGCACTGGACAACGACCCCTAATCTGGGGAATAAACTGGTACCGTTTCACGTGAATTTTTTTTTCCTCCTTCCTCCTTCACCAACCTATACGTCCACCGCAATCACTAGCCTGACTACACATACCTATCCGTCCACCGCGATCACTCGCTGGACTACCCATACCTATCCGTCCACCATGACCACTTGCTGGCGTACATATCCCTATCTGACCACCTCAATCACTCGCCAAACTACGTCGCTATACGCGCTCACTCATCAGACTGCATTCCTCTTAGCCTTCCGGCCGCACATCTCCACGCCGCATTAATGAGCTACACACGATGGTCGGGCAAGAGGGTAGCCGAACACGAAAAGAAGAGAGCAACCCCGCAGCATCCAGGATACTTCACTACTTCGGGACCTAATCTTACTCCCCCACGACCCTCTCGTCCGACATTTCTCACTTCACTCCTGCAGAGGAACCCCACCCCTACCTCACCCCCTCTTGGATCCACCCAACGATTCACTCCCGCCAAATCTCTCAGACCACAACACTCCTCAATCTCCCTCAATGTTCCCCAGCTACAAGAAACTACTTAGACTCCTTCCGCCATCCAAACCCCCTATCTCCCATACCTCTGGTGAGACCCACACTACAGCTAACAAAGATAGCTACTCCACCTAGAACCTACCAGTTCTCCCCAAATCTCTACCGTACACCAGCCAGAAAGATCCAAGAGTTCATTAGATGCAAAGAGCCCACATGGTCCCCGCCAAGCAGCTCCCCGGAGTAATTCGGAAACTGACCGACTTATTTTAACCAACCTCCGTCCAGAAACAAGGTGAGGATATTCACATAATAGCCAATCAAGCCAGGGGAGGACATTCTTTGGTGCCTGCACACAGGTCTAACTACGCCTACTACCCCGCTAGTGGAAGAACCGAAGTTCTGATTGAGTAAACACCCAGTAGCGCCCAATATAACTCTCAAGATGGTTTTCACAAGAAGCCAAAAGTGCGCTGTCACCTCATGTACCCCAGGAGGAGACCGTCACTACATAAATTGTGACACCTGCTTATCATAATATCTGCCTTGGATGGGCAGACGAAGAGAGAGATACCACAGGCCTGGTGTACACCTACGCTTCGTGTCAAGCCTAGTCACCAGGCACTCCTTGCACATAACCCGACTGAACGAAAGAAGGATTCAACCACATTAGCTGTCACCACTGTAGTGACACCTACCACTCACTACCTCTGCCTGGGATGGAAGAACGAGCCAAGAGATCTTACAGGCCTCACCTTCCACTGTCCCACCTGCCGAATAAAATATTCACCCAACTCCCGTACGAATATCAATATCCAACCTACGCTCTTGCACCAAATCCCATTCATCCAGACAATGGGCTAACCAACCTGTCTGCTTGAATTCCACGGAAGAGGTCATGAAGATCCTAAGAGCTTCGTTCATGACTGTGGCACCTTGTCTGAGGCTACGCACACACACATTCAAGTCTGGGTACCGATAGTCCACCCCCAGCTAAAGTCGAAAGATGCTCGCTGGTGGGACCAGTTTGGCGAATTCATCACCACCTGGGAATAATTCCAGGCATGACTCACCACAAGACTCCTGAATCATGCAAATTTGGCCGCCATTCACACGGAACTTAATGGGAAAACCCAAATCCCTAACGAATCCATAGAGGTTTATCCGCAAGAAGGTGTAACTCTACCTTCTGCCATCATCGTCACCTTCCGAGGTCATCCCATTGCTCATCGAGCTAATCAAACCGGGAATCTGATCTTTCTTGCGCGCCTCGTCTCCAACCAGTATGAAGAACATGTAGAAAGAGCCACAGCCAGGGAAAGGCACCACCCAAAACCACTGGCACCACCACCTCCACCCAGGACTAATAGAAACCCTTCTGACCAGGGTATCTCCGCGCCTAGATGCCACTCATACCAAGAATATCACTTTCATCTGAATTGCCCTATCCTACCACGCAGTGGACAAGAACGAAACAACCAGGGAAATTATTTACTGGAGGGGAACAGTTTCCCACCCCCCAACGGGTAAGAACTAGGGGCCCCAATAACCATTGCCTTAATCAACCACCACTCTGCCACACCTCTACCAAGAATCTTAGTAGAATCATCCTCTGGACCCCTCCTAGCTCTCATCGATACCACTGCTTCTGCTAACTTTCTCCACACTCACTCACTATCTTCCAAATCAAGATCATGCCCCACAATCGCCTTTTAACACCCCTTTACACTTAGAAAAAGAAGGAAATGCCCTACCCGTTGACGGGTAAGTACACCTGAATTTCAGCATTCAATCTACACCCATCTAGATCACTTGTCTGGTCACTCATGACCTTAAGGAGCCACTGATTCTCAGACAACCATGGCTTACCGAACAGAAATGTGTACTTTACTACGAGTTCAGAATTTACATTTTGGCAATAATGAACGACGCACAATATGCTGGACAACACGGCTCCATGACGAGAGACCACGCATAGCCCTAGCGGATGTCCAGAGTGACACCATCATTCCCTACGCTGGAAAGCTGTCGGAAATGCTTAAACCCCTTCGACGAACCCGAAGTGCGACTCACCACATCACCTTGGAAGACGAAACAACGGATCTTCGTCAAGCCATACCGTCATTCCATCAGCGAATGTGCCATGATAAAGACTCAAGTGCAGGAAATGAAAGAACAAGACATCGTCGAACCCGGTTCATCCGAGTGCAACGCTCCAATTGTTATTGTTGAGAAAAAATACAAAAACTCCACGCTTCTTTATTGACTACAGGAAATAAATGAAGCCACCCTGGATGCACCACCCCTTTCGGTAAATCTCCATGACACCACTTCACGGCTATTAGCATCGCTGAGGGAGAGGCTCTCCAGTTCACCGTAATGCCATTTGGGCTCAAAATACCCCCAGCAACTTTCAAAAATTTATGAACCAAGTGGTGTTACACGGATGCATTGGAAAGTTATGCTTTGCTTACTTAAATGATGTCATCATTTACTCACGCACATGGGAAGAACATCTGATCCATCTATCAAAGATCCTGGAGCGCTTCAATCTACACGGACTTACCTGTGCTTTACACAAATGTCACTTTGGGAAAACCACTCTGGAATATCTGGGGCATCTGTTCACAGCGGAAGGAAACGCACCCCCCCAGTATCAATTAATCAAGGCCACTAACAACGCTCCCGTACCTAAGACTAGCTGACAATTACGGCGGTTCTTTGGCCTATGTTATTGGCTCCGAGAATGTCTACCCAAGATGAACGAGCTTACTGCACCCCGGACCAATCTGGTGAAGGCAAACACCTACTGAAGATGGTCCCAGGAGACGGAAGCAGCCGTCCACCGGCTCAAAATTGAATTTTACCAAATCCAACCTCTCAATAGACCGAGACCCAATCAACCCTTACTCTGCAGACTGATGCCAGTGGGACTGAACTTGGGGCAGTGCTTTACCAAGACAATCCAGGAGGACCACATATTATTAAGTCACGCCAGCGTGAAGCTTACCCTGTCGAACAGCGCTACCATAGCAACAAGCAAGAGTGCCTTGCTTTGATATGGACGTTCAAAAGATATCGACACTACCTGGAAGATAGGCCTTTTAACCTGTGCACCAACAACCGGGCTTTAACGTGGCTCAATTCCCTACGGGACCAAAGGATCAAGCTCACCAGATGGGCCCTATTACTCAAAGAGCTTTCATTCACGGTGGAACACTGTCTGGAACGTGAAAATCAACTTCCTGACGCTCTGTCACGTCACCTGGAACTGTAGTTCAAGGGACAAGAAAATAGCAAATTGGAATGGATGATACTACCAACTAGAAACCAAACCAAGCCTGAGGAACCCGTGTGTCTTCAACACCTAGAGGCCCACCAAGGGCCATCATACGAAGATATTGTGAATGCACAACAGGACAAATAGTGTCGGGAAAATACAAACACGGTGGAAGACTCTAGAAGGAGGCCAACCCACTGACACGAAGGATGTAAACTTTTGGAACACACACCACGTCAAGGACGAGCAATTCTTACGCCGGACTAATAAAGAAGAGCTATGGAGACTGATAGTTCCCCGTAACCTTCATCCTCGAGTATTCTAACACTATCACATTTGAGAAGATGAGACACGCAGAGCCATCCTACAAAGTTACACTTATACTGGACTCCAGTAGAGCGTAGCGATGTACGTTCAGGACAGCCTACTCTGTGCATGCTGGAAGTTCAGACCTCCACGACCCCGACAACCGCGTGAACCTTGGGAATAGTCGTCCTTGACCTCGGGGCCATATTCAAGTATTGGCCGAGGCAAGCGGTTCATACTCATTCTCACGAACCTATTCTCTCGATGGACCGAAGCCTACACCCTCGTCTCATCGGAAATCCCAGTATTAATACGGACACTCGATCAACAAGTATTCCCCAGATGGGGATACCCAAAGGTGGTACTATCCGACAATGGCAGAGAGTTTCACAGTCACTCCTGGACTACCGCACGCCAAAGATGGGACGCAGACCTCTGGACAACACCAGCGTACCATCCCCAGGCAAACTCAACCGAAAGGAGAAACCAGGAGCTAAAGAAAGGGACCAGTATACGAATCTCAGATAACCATTGAGATTGGGACTTGCATTTACCCCAAATCTGGTTCCCCCTATGTTGAAGGCGGAATGAGGTGACAGGTATGACACCAAATCAGCTCTTGTTTGAGCATACTCTATTTCAACCGGGAGAATGGAGATTCACTGACATAAATTATCAGAAGGGTCCTGAAAGTCCCATTGCCTTAAATTCTACTGTCCCCGAGGCCCAAAAGAGACAGGAAAAAGCAAGAGGCCATCAAGAACATTATCACCAACGGTATGCGCAAGAACCCAGAAATAAGTCCAGACCATTTTAAACCTCTTGACCAAGTCCTCGTAAGTACCCAACGCCTCTCCAATGTTGCTGAAGGATTCACGCAGGCTTCACCCCCAAGTGAGACTGACAATATACCGTGAATAAAATGATAGGAAGAGTGTATGGGATAACCCATCCAGATGGACAACAAAGGGAGGTACACCGTGGGCATCTGTGACCCGCATCAAAACTTAGGGTAACCCCTGAAAACCCACCGGGTATCCCACCACCCGAGCCACCGGAACCGGACCCTCAACCTCAACCTCTAAGAAGAGTCCTCCGGTCTCGCCCAAAGCAGAGTTTCGGTAGTCATTACACCCAGTAAGCCAAAGGATGAAATACAAATATGGATGATGGAATATTTTCTATATTGGCAGTACCGGCAGGGACTTTTTAGAGTTATTTAAGTTGCTTAACAAAGAGTTAAATAAACGACCGCATGAAGACGTGGAGTGCAACGTTATCCTATTGAATGTTTACACAGTGAATTTATTTTTTATCAAAAGAGTTAACCAGACTGCAGTTCAAAGACTACTAGGGCAGTCCTATTACGAAGAGTGATATTCATTTCTGTTTCTAAAAAACTTTTTTTTTAATAAACTATAGTGCCAAGACATGTAGTACCAAATATACATCACTACATTTAGGGTTATCTATTTTGCTGTTTTCTCTCTATAAACCATTTGTATCATCAGGGCTACTGATGAAGTGGTATTAATCTGTTTACGCACAACCAAAGAGATGTAAATATAGACTGAGCAAGTCTCCGGTCTTTAGTAACAAGGTAATTAACTGTTTCAACAATGGTGACGTGTGTAATATGTCTATTATCTATTTCAACTTAGAACATAGCATTAAGTTGCTGTTAAGACAAAATAATAAACTTTGCTACTCAAGTTTGACGGGGTGCAAGAGGACTTTTCCAAGTGTAGGGGGGGTTGTTACCCCCTTTTCTTGATGTTGTAAACCCAGTCCTCTTGCTAACACTGCTCATCGTTCTCTCTCTATTTAGGTTGCCCCCTCCTCCTCTAGCCTCGTCGCTAGTCGGAAGGACCCAGCTCTCTCCGCCCAGCCATCCCTACTTGTTGGCCAGTTAACGCGCGCTGACCCCCTCCCCATGAACCCACTACCCTCTACGGGTCCAGCTGGCTAAAGCCGAGTTACACACGATGGCTGCACATAAAAGATAGTGATGGGCCGACCAGATGGCATTCTTAGCACAGCTCTGCACTGGACCAAGACCCCTAATCTGGGAAATATACCAGTACCGTTTCACGTGAGTGTTTTTTTTTTCTTTCTCCTTCCTCCTTCACCAACCTATCCGTCCACCGCGATCAGTCGCTGGATTACATATTCCTATCCGTGCACCACGATCACTCGCTGGATTACATATTCCTATCCGTACACCACGATCACTCGCCGGACTATATATCTCTATCAGTCAACCGCGATCACTCGATGGACTACACATACCTATCCGTCCACCGCGATCACTCGCTGGACTACGTTTCTATCCGCACTCACTCATCAGACTGCACCCCTCTCAGCATTCCGGCCGCACATCTCCACGCCGCATTAATGANGCATTCCGGCCGCACATCTCCACACCGCATTAATGAGCTACACCCGACTGTCGGGTAAGAGGGTAGCCGAACGCAAAAAGAAGAAAGAAGCCCTCAGCATCTAGGATACTTCACTACTCCGGGGCTAGTTGCAATCCCCCATGACCTTCTCGTCCAACTTCTCTCTATTGACCCCTGAAGAGGAATCCCACCCTTACCTCACTACCTCCTGAACCCCCCTACGCTTCACCCCCTCCAAATCTCCCAGACCACAACACTCCTCAATCTCCCTCAACGTTTCCCCAGCTACACGAAACTACTTAGACTCCTTCCACCATCCAACCCCCCTATCTCTCATACCTCTGGCGATACCCACACCACAGCTAACAAAGATAGCTACAACACCTAGACCCTACCCCTCCCCCCAATCTCTACCGTACACAAGCCAAAAAATCTACGAGTTCGGAAGATGCAACGAGACCACATGGTCACCACCAAGCAGCTCCCGGGAGTAATTCGGAAACTGACAGACTTATTCTATCCAACCTCCGTCCAGAAACAAGGTGAGGATATTCACATATTATCCAATGAAGCCAGAAGAATACAAGTTTCGTGCAGCTCGTCAAGAGCAGTAGTACCGTATGTATTACATAAAGTCGAGTTGAATTACCCCTTTCCTATCCTACCTTGAGTAGGATGCCTGTACTCGCACATGAAACTGCAGTTTACTCTCATCGAGTTATTTGTAAGCGAGTCATCTACTGTATTTTCATAGGTAGCCTTATATGCAACCAGGAACTCTATAGGGCCCTTTTACGGTAATTCATTGGTTATGGAATAGGTCTTTGTTCTTCGGATGTATGCCTTTTCAATCAGTCTTATAGAGATTTCTACTGGTTCCAGGTAAAGCTGAAATGGGATAAATCCTATACCTAGATCTCTTGAAAGAGTCGCTAGTCTTTGAATCTGTATGTCTACATCAGTCAGTTCTATAATCACACTTGAGGTACAAAGCAGTCCTGGCACATAATCGATAAAATAATTAAATACCTGTCCATCATAACGTCTTAATGACATCTGTGACATGACATCTTAATGAATATTTGTTAATTATATACCTTAGATATTATTAGACAACCTTAACAAATGTTCATTAACACTTAATTTCTTTCTTTATTCCCGTTAACCTGATGGGTTACAGTTATAAGAGAAGGGTTTAAAGGGGACTGTTTTGCTAGGGGTCCTGACAATCGGTACCCTAGGCTTCGCATGCATCTACCCCTCATTTTCATGGCTGTACGGTAAAATTTAGTATTTCATCGATAGACTCGGAAACAACTATAAGAAACAGAAACGTTCTAACTAATCTACAAATATTTCTTCATGCTAATAATATTAATGATTAGTATATAAACCATATATAAATGCCAAAACTGTGGTCTTATTATGCTTTGATATTTCTTTAAGAACGAGCATAATCTCGGCCTTGGCGATATCCTCCAGCTGGTCGTCGGTCAGCACCGAAAAATGATTGGGTAACAAACTAGACACTGTGATTGCTGTCCAGAACGGAGAGTAGTCGTCGATCAAAGCGGGTATTAGTCTCCCTTATACTGTTAACGTGGTAGCCACGCCCTTGCTCTAAATCAGTCAAAATTTTAGGGATTGTATTACTGGATCCTACTGTACTCACTAAGATGGCAGCGTATTAACTCGACGTGATGTGTCTTTTAGCATGCATCTTTATTCTAATGAGTTCATCTTAACAGGTCAAGCCTTATATATGGCACGTCGGGAATTTCTATGCCCCGCCAAGTCGGATAAATGCTGCGCGATGCAAGTTCAATTGAAGGAGAGAGAATCGGACGCTGATCGAAACGAATTCCCAGATAGTGGGTAGCCTACAGACAGGTAACGAAATTCAGGTTAGGATACATTTTTCTCGGAAAATGATCTAGATTCTGGTGGTAAGAAGTTTTCCTCGGGAAATTCTATAGAGCCGTCTAAGCTCAAATTTTCCTCTGATAGTGATCTAGGGTTATGTGGTGTGTTATAGAGTTGGTTGAGGTAGAATTTGAGTTGGTTGAGGTAGAATTTTTCCTTGGAAGATGCTCTCCAGTCGGGTGGTAGCATGACATAATTTTCCCTAGAAAATGCTATAGAGTCGGCTATTTTTGAATCTTCCTCGGAAAATGCTCTAGAGTCGACTGGTATATTGAACTTTCCCCGGAAATGCTATAGTGTCGGTTAAGTTCAAATTTTCTAAGGAAAATGTTCTGGTGTTGGGTAGTAACATGATAGGATCAAATTTGCCCCCGGAAAATGCTTGAGTTGGTTAAGTTCAAATTTTCTTTGGAAAATGCTCTCTAGTCAGAATGTGAGATAAAACTTTCCATAGAAAATGCTATATAGTCGGCTAAGTTCTAATTTTCATAAGATCAAGTGGAAAATGGTATAAAGTAGGCTAAATTATAATTCTCCTCGCAAAGTGCTCTAGAGTCGAGCGATAACACGATAAGCTCAAATTTTCTCCTTGGAAAATAGTCTGGTGTCGAATGTTCCTTGAAAAATGTCTTAGATTTAACAAATGGTTTAGGCTTGGTGGATAGAACAATAAGGAAGATTTTCCCTCAGAAAATGGTATAGTCGGTTGAGGTTGAATTTACTTGGTTAGAGTTAAACTGTATCAAGGAAATTTCCATGTATGATTAAAAAGAGGAGAGATATTCATCTGTTTTTAAGAAAGGTTTTTTCTTTAATGTGCGTGAAAATAATTAGCATTGACTTGAAATTATAGACAATACGCGCTGTGTGTTTCTCGAGTAATTAGCTTAGGCCGGAATTGATTCAAGCCTGTTCCACGTGTTCATAGGACCGGTTTAATCGTGTCGACTTGCTAGATGGCTGCAACGTAAAAGGGGTGAGGCAGGTACAGCCACACTGATTTTAAAATGGGAGAACGGGTTCGGAAGTCACGTTAAGTTAACAGAATTGCGTATAAACAGTCTGGCGCACTGGAGAACCAGTTTTAGAGGAGGTGTGTGGACTGTGCCACGAGGAATGACGGGGGGAGGGCAGGATAATTAGTTTTGAAGTCAAGGTTAGGGAAGGTGAGCTGACCTAGTGCGTATAAACAGTCTTACAGGTAGGAGGGGAGCGTGTAGACCGGAAGGGATAATCTCTGAGAACTAGTTTGGAAGTATGTGCCATGGGGGTGGGGGGGTCGGAACCACGCGCTTGCGCTGACCATAATTGGTGCTTGACACCCGGCCTCGCAAGCGCAGAGGATGACGTCGATCACCCTGCCACTTCAGGATGGCGTCGTTTAGTTAGAGCCCGCCATGATAGACCCTACATCCACACACACGCACACAGTCGATCTACTAATTAGAGTAAGGGGCAGTACTTTTGTGAAGATCCTAGTGCGATAAAATCAAAAGGAACTATGACGTCACAACAATTATTTATCTATCAAAAGCCTAAGATTAGTGACATGAGGAAGGGAGGGGGACGCCGTTGTGAAGAGCAGATTTTATACCTACTGGCAAAGTCTGGTTCATACTAGTTTTGCTCGTTCCAAAGGTAACCTGATAAAACCACAGTCCCAGACAAAGCCCGGCTCGTATTGATTAGGCCCGTCCTTGAGAGAGCCAGAAGAAACCACAGTTCCAGACTGTTCCTAATAAAGTCCAAAATCTTGTTCGTATTGGTTTGGCCCCTCCCAAAGAAAACCATACTAAATAACAGAACCAAACTGTTCCTAATAAAGTATGGTTCGTATTGGGTTGACCCACCCCAGAGATAACCAGAAAAAAACACCACAGTCCTAGATTGTTACAAACAAAGTCTGGTTCGCACTGGATTGTTCCGGCACAAAGAAAACCAGACTAAAACATAGTGCCAGAAATTTCCAGATGAAGTAAGGGTTTAATTGGCTTACAATTATTTCCTGAAACAACCTTAGCAACTAATACATCAGTAATGGTCTGGATTTCCTTGAATCTTTAAGAACCATCTATGTTTTTCCTTGGTTAAGTTGGTTTTCTTCGGTTTACTCTTTTTATTTTCTACCAAGGTTCACATCCATAAAACAACGTTTGCCACTAACAGACTTTTATATACTGCCAAATTTGCCTCTTTCGATACTACTTTATTCTTTACACTAGCCCACATACTTCCAAATACTCTCCGAGATGCAATCACCTGTCTATCGATATCACCATCTATCTTTCAATTTTTACAGAATATTTTATCAGATACACAAAATCTTTCCCTTGTTCTAGCAGTTTTCCATTTATACTTAGCAGCTGTCAATTATTTCCTGATCGATACTTATCAAAAACTATTAACTTGGTTTTGGAGATATTTATACGAGGATCCACTCTGCCTGTCACCCCATTCAGAACGATTTAATGCATTCTGCAAGTCACTTTTATTCTCAGCCATTAATACGGCGGCATTTGCATATAGCAGCACTCTCACATTCATATTGTATATATTTGTTACTAGTTTATCTTAATTTTCTAATGTTTGTTATAAACGTTTATGATATCGTCAAGTTCACAATTCAGAGTGTTGAGTTTCTCTTCAGCTTACTATGGCAGTGTTGCCAACTGTACGATCTGTTACCACTTTTGATATAATTTCACCACCTGTACATACCAATTTTAAAATATTTTCTAAAAGTAATATCATGTGACCCTGCTATAAAGTAACACATTTTACGTTAATTAATATTTTTTTTATAGAAATCGGTAGGTTTATCAATACAATGACAGAAAGTAGTATCCTACCGGTCCAAATATAATCCATTTCAGGTCCAAGTACTATCGCTAAAGTATATAGACTTGGCAACACTGTATTATGGATTTAGATCATAGACATGGGCTGGGCATACTATAGGGACAAGATGAAACAAAGTTAATCCGGCAGCCAGCCGCTTGAGCGTTGCTGTCAGCGCATTACGTGGCTGCTTGTTTTGAAATTTGAATTTCATCTTTTTCAAAATGGCAGACTTCTTGTAACTTTGTTTTGTATTCAATAAAGATAAATAGCTATATATTTTTGATGTTAAAAAGGAATTTGAATTTAAATATAACCGATAATAATTGGTTATGCAGCTAATTTAATTTCATAATGTGAGGGCTGAATAAATGTTGTGTTCCTTGATGTGAGGATAAAACATGTCCTGTATATGAAAAAGATATTTATGAAACATGGATAAAGAGGATTCAAAATAACAAAATAACATTAATGCATCCGATGCAGGCTTACAACACATTCAGAATATGTGAGAGTCATTTTATTCCTTCGTGTAGAATGGAAGCTTCCAAAAGGCTGAAACCATATTCTTTGCCAGCTTTACATTTAGCAGGTAGGTCTAAGACTTATTAATCTCTTTTATTAAGACTTATTATATTCTGATATCACAGATATTGTACCGCCTATGAATACACCTGAGGTTTAAGTTAACTATTTTAAGTAAACTATTTTAAACTATTATCATTGTTTTCTTTTCACTATTACTGTTCTTTTAAAGTCACCATTATAATCCTCTGTCCTTAATATAATTTGGGTGGTAAGTAAGAAACGCTTAATGAAAAGACATGTAAAAACTAGATAGTTTGTTTAGATGGATACATTGTTAGTTTAAATACTTTGAAAAGCTAGTTTTTAAATATCTAGGAACACATAAACTGAAAATTTGAAACTTAAATGTTTTACTATATTTGTTTATTATGTTTAATTAGCAAACATAAAACAACTAATGTGTGTAGAAATATATAAGCAGACCAGCATTTACCAGATGATAGTATATTTTATTATAGTGGTAATTTTTTCTTATTTTTTAATTAGCAAAATAAGTCAAGGCAAGGTATAACTATAATTGTTTACTTACCACACTTTTGCACTAAATGTATAGTTCGGCAACCAGCCACTTCAGCGCTGCAAATCGTGTTCTAGCTGTTCTACAGCTATACCTCCCTTATCTATGATCATAGATTAAGAGTTAATTACTTTACTTCAGTCTAGTTAATCCTTAAGAATTTTAAAGTAATATGTATTAAAGAAAATAATGATAATTACATTTTTCACGTAAATAATTCTTTAAGATTTAAAACTGTTTGGTCACTATGGGACTTCAAGATACATTTGACTACATTTTGTTTAAGAATCCAATTGTGACAGGCACAGCAGAAGTAGTCAAAATAGTAAGTAAAAATACCACATTTCTATTATGATTAGGTCAGGGCAAATCCCTAGTTAGTTTTTATCTAATTATAAAAGGATTTCCCGAACGCTTTTGTTACAATCCCGGTACATACACTACGGTATGTAGGTCTACAAGAATTTGTGGTAAATGAGTCTGCATTTTTCGAAAACAATAAAATTGTTAATTCATCATTCATTACTAAGCTATTATAGGTAATATCACTTAGACTCTTGATTCAAGTACGCAAACAATTTATTTAAAAAAAAGTACACTCTCAAACTTTATTACAATAATTAAATTGACACATTAAAGTGAGAGAAGTTAAAGAATTATTTTGATTTAATAATATCAAGCCACCATAAATGTCCAACTTAAAAATCGTATCATAAACCTACCATTTCCAACTTTTACTAACATTTAATATTCTCATACACGGAAAGATATTTTTGGGAAGGTAAGTTTGTATTTATAACACATAAAATAATATTTTATAAACATTTAAACATACAAATTTATTTTATTTAATAATTTTAGTAAGTTGGGTTTAAAATAATTATTCATAATTACAAACTAATCCAACCTAATCTAACATTCCATGTTTCAGAAAACTAAATTTTAATTAAAGCTGTGGGTGATAGGAGAGACACTAAAGCTAGTATAAGAAACCTTTTCTTTGTTTTATGATTATAATTTATTACACACTCGAATAGACTGAACATCAAATGTAAATAAGATTGATAGATTTTGGTAATTCATGATAATTATACATCTAAAACAAAGTTCACTATAACCACAAGAGAAATGTATAAACCTAAATATTGATATGGCCGATATTTTGTGTGGAGCGATTAAATAATATTTTAATTTATTAATGAATAGAAGGTTGAATTTAGCTAGGTTGGCTAAGAAACATAATAATAGGCCTATACAAATTTCTCTGGTTTGAAAGTTATTTAAACATTTTGTTTCAACATTAATATGGTCTTTTATATTTGTGACATCATCTACAAGTAGACGTAGGTTCTTGTGTGAGTTTACGCTGTGTAGTTTCAGGATCGGGCAATCTTGGATTCTGTGCATCACCCGGGGAAAATGTCTGTTGGGAATCTAAACGAGGACTCCTCTAATAACCTGATGGCGTATGCTGGTTGTAACTTGGTACTTCGAGTTCAGATATTCATCTAATGTTTAAATTGCAACAAGTCACACAAAAGGATTGTCAAATTTTGCATTAAATCATCTTACATTTTCAATTTGAACAGTTTTCATAATTTGCATCTGAGGCAGTTATAACGGAGTAGTCAAAGTCTACATGTTTCAAACAGTGTGCTGTTTTAAATACTCGATTGAGTAACCTAATTCCTCTATTTCTCCACGGTGTGGCAGATTTCACTTCTCATTCGCCACATTTGTCCACTTCTGTTAGAGAGGCATTCAATTTTCAAACATTTGCCAAAACTTAATTAAAATAAAAAGTTCGGGCAAGGACCACTTTAAATAGCTCTTAGGGTTATCCAAGTTTCAAAAACTTTACTTTAAATTTCGGATACAAATCAATCGCCTAATTTTTTAAATAACAATAATAAAAAATTAATAATAATAATAAATAAAATATTAATAATAGTAAAAATATATTAAAAAATAAATAAAAAAGATATAAAAATAATAAGAATAGTACTAATAAAATAATAAATAATAATAATAAATAAATATTAATAAAAAATAAATAAAATAATAAAATAAATACATAATAGTAAAAATAATAAATAAATAATAATAATAATAAAAATAACAACAACACATTGATTTGTATATGGTGTTATACATAATTTTTGAAGTTACAGATTTTATACAATACACTAAGCTATAAAATCTGCTTTAATTGGTTGAACAAAATAACATGTTCAACTCTCTCGGGATAATATAGTTTTAAGGTACCTACACTACCTGCTAGCCGATACAGTATTGTTGCCAAGAATTACATTGTTGCATCTCCTTTACCTACTATATTAAAATTAAAATATGTTTCTCTGGATCTTGAATAATTAATATTTTTCAATTATTGGTTTAGTCAGATAACATACATAATTGGTAAAGTGAATAAAACTAGTAAATTCTATGTAGTTTGTACTAGGTTTAGCACTTTCTCAAAATGAGGTGAATTGTCTAAAACTAGGTAGTTTTAACTAGGGCCGTCTAGTATATTCTAACAGCATAGTATGAACGAGTCCCTAGTAAATTCCAAGATGACGTTCATGTCTCAACAGGAAATATTCCACATGATTCATTCACCCCACTCTGTTGTGTTCAGTCTGGCTGTTGTAGCCGAGTAAGTCTTGTCTTCAGAACAAGAGCTGGATATCGACCAGGGTTGACAGCAATATGTTGTGACATTTGATTGTGTTTAGGTTCTCCTCATTGTCGTGTTGCAGCACTTTGCTGTTGTCCACCATGATCTTGAGAGTTTAAATCTTCTTCATCGTAAGTGCTTGGACAAGTTATGAAGCACATAAGCCATGGGAATCCCCCAATAAACAAATGTAGCCTAATATAACATGTTTTACAGGGCTCCCTCTCCATCGTGAACACTGCCAGGCCACTCTGCTCAAACACTTGTAATATTTTCATGGTTACTTGTACATTTAGGTTAGGATAACCTTTTTGGTTGAGATGGTAGCCATTACATAATGAACGGTTTTGGTGACGGTACTTTGATGAACGCCTGCATCGTTAGCCACTCCACTCTGCAAACCTGTAATACAAATTCATAAAATTAATTTAAATTTATGTCTCTTGAAACAACAACCAAATTTGTCACAACGTTTTAGTCGCCCAGTTACCAGTATTTTCCCAAAACTATATCTTTAAACAAGATAAAATATATTTTTATTATTTAAATAGTAGGTCTACTTTAGAATACCGATCAAAAGTAAACTTTACCTGGGTCGCCGAAGTAACACAGTAATATTTCCATTTGCTGTCGGGGCGACAGTGCTCCTCCTCGTGTCTCCATGTTGTGCTCAGACAAAAAATCAACGTTTTGGTCTTCAAGCCTAAGTAATTGTTGACAATTGCCCATTCTTCTACGTTGAAGGTATGTCTTTCTGTCTCGAACTTGCATGAACATCGCCATGACTGCAACTGATGCCTTACCATAGACTAAATAAAAATTAAGAATTTACTTACGCTGTTTAGTACTTAGAAAATACTAAGCATCCAAACTACCTTAGAATTTACTAGGCGTAGTATATTCTAAAACTTTTATTCACATAAAACCTAGGAAATACTTGAAAAAAGCTTAGTATAAGCAAATGCTAGTTTTTATTCACTTCACCCAATATCTTTGATTAAGCCCCCAAAAAACCCAATAAAATCCAATATAACCCAACTGGTTTGGGGTTTTTTCAACCCTGCCTTTTACAAAACATTTTCATTCAGAATCATTTGTCCAAAGTCTCAAAACAGGAGGAAAAGCCAAGTAATAAATCGGTAACATAATTTATTTATTTTTGACAGTAAAATTGATAATTATGCTGGAATTTTATTCCAGAGTTTGAGTGCCCCCCCCCCGAGTTTAATTGATATCCAAGATTTCTTCATATTTAGGAGTTGGGTTTGCTTGGATAAAGGTGAAATGTGATTGTTGATGTTGGATGAAGTGTACCATGTGTTTGAGACCTTCAAGCAGCTTGTGACTAAAAAGAGGGAGTCGAGCTACTTCATTNCCCCCGAGTTTAATTGATATCCAAGATTTCTTCATATTTAGGAGTTGGGTTTGCTTGGATAAAGGTGAAATGTGATTGTTGATGTTGGATGAAGTGTACCATGTGTTTGAGACCTTCAAGCAGCTTGTGACTAAAAAGAGGGAGTCGAGCTACTTCATTTTCTCTCTATGATGAACTTGCTGTCTTAATTCACCAAGTAAAATATATTATAAATATAAACTAGTAATATTTTGTTTGGAAAAAAAAAGAAGTGCCTTATATGCGCAATATTGTGTCTTCCGTCCCTAAAGTTGAAATGGGTATGTAGTACAGCCTACATGCGTGTATTTAAATTTAACTCTCTCTCACAAATTAGCCTTATTAATTATTTTATAATCAAAGCAAAATATTATACGTTATCTTTCCCTTTATGAGTCAATGAAATTTATTACATTGTCTGGTAGATAGTGTTATTTTTTTCAAAAAGAAATTGTTGTGTGTATTAAACCCAAACCCTTTTATATTAAAGGCTGTCCACCAGATAATTTAATTATTAAAATACATAATCATGCCTATATAACAAATGTGTGTGTTACCGGTAGTTAAATTGTATTGCCAGATCCATAAATATGTTGAGTCTGGGTCAAGATTAAATATTTTGTGCTGTTACAAGTAAGTGGGTTAAGGGTCACAAACAAAAAGTAATTTAAATAGGCAATGCCAAATAAATTAATTTAAATGATTTGAGTAGCCTAATTTAGTGATGATCACTGTTTAAATCAAGGTTCATGTCATATCCAGGTAATATAAATCAATAGTCCTCAAATTAGCAAAATTAGACACAGTATTAAGTGATTGAGTTACCTATCCCAGCTAGATTGCTAACAATCTAAGAATGTAAGAATGCCGAGGGCTGTCTCATCGAGTCTCTTGTGTTCCAGGCCACCACTGCATTCCCAAATATAATTTTGAAGCCCAAAGAAATCATTCAAACGGATAAAGTAATCATGAGCCCTGCATTAACGAACCTTGTCCACTCTGGGACACTGTTTATCCGTCTTGCTGGAGTTTCTGGCGCTGCAGCGGTAGTCTTGGGAGCATATGGGGCGCATGGTAGGTACTAGAGGAGGTTCAACAGCCCCCTGCTTTCCAGATCAACAAGACAAACTCACACTTGCCACTGGCAGGTTTGGTGCATTGGTTTGCACTTAGTGTCCCTTTGATTGTCTGATTGGTAAAGTTTAGGAACCTTAAATTCATTGGATGAAATCCTTAACATGAAATGTTACAATTTATCAATTTTCATTTTTTGGTTGATGTGTGCAGAGCTACAGACCATTTCCATCCCCTATAAAAAATGATATGACAATTCCCAGGGTGCATAGAGTTCAACAAGCTGTCAAATATTGAGATGTAATATTAAATATAATCTCTAACTGCCATAACATGGCATGTTATGCATATTATATTTAGTATGTATGTTGTGGATTTCCTCAGTGGATAACATTATTTTTGTTATCTTTTAGAAAAAATGCATCCATAATTGCTTGGAATGAGAATGGGAAACAGTTTAGGATAAAACATTTTCATCACACCTGGCCAGAATCATTACCCTTCAATACTGGTTGAATACATTTAACTTATGTTGAATTTAAACAACTTAATGTGCAGTGTTTATTCTCTTTTAATGTTATCAGCAGTTTACCCCAAGGAGGGCAGCGAGGAGCGCAAGAAAATCTATGATATGGCCAACAAATATCACTTCCTGCACACGCTGGCGCTACTGGGAGTCCCTCTCTGCCGCTTACCAATCCTTGTGAGTCTTATCATATTTGTAAACATCTTTTCATTAGTCCGAGTGGCAAGGACCGAGCAGAGCGAACATACTTCAGATTGAGTTGACAAAGTAAATATTGAGAATTCATTAACCATGAAAGTATTTGGGATTTAATTGACAAAATAATTATTGACGACTCATTGGCCAGGAAAGTATAAGATTCACTTAGTCAACTTATTCCTTTTGGTGGAAGTTCTGACTTTCGGGGGAGAAATAGTATCTGACATTTGCTTTAAGTACTGTACTTATCACTTTGTGGGCTTCGTTTATTTCGTATTCTATAACAAAACTTTTTTTGACTTGTATAAGAAAAACTTGCATTTTGAAAATTAAAAGCCAACAAAAGTGATATAGTGTATTTGTCTCTAACTTAGACACGTCTCTTCAAGTAATATTGACAGGAACAGAATTCAAAAGGGCGGTAAACTCTGTATGCGGGTACCACTTCAATAGTCGATATCATGCAGGCAAAACATAGCATATGTGCCACTCTTTAAGGTTTAGTGTGTTTTGCTCCACTTTTCCCAGAGTGGATCACTGCTGGTGGCAGGAATGGTGTTGTTCTGTGGGACATGCTATTATCACGCTCTCTCTGGGAACACCCAGCTGCGCGGACTCACACCAGTTGGAGGCACCTTGCTCATCTTTGGCTGGCTGACCATGATCCTATAACATCCAGTACTGCACGCTCTTGTAAATTATACTAAAATGTTGAGATTTGAAACAGTACCTGTGCTGTCACAATCACGGCTCTAGTGATTAACAAGGATAGCAATTGTTAATTACTGATTATTGATCAACAATTATGATGCTTGAACATATAATTACTGATGTGTTTGCCTTCTCTTGAGGTGTTATGCATAATATGACCAGCTGCCTAAAGCCATACTTTACATGTTGTGGTATAGGAGATGATAACCTGAGTAGGTTTCCTTTCATACAAATTGTTCCGTTTGAGTCCAAAGATTAGCCTTTACGGATTAGCCTTAATGGAATACACGTTTTAGGCTGTCAAACATCTTAGCGTAGTAATAATACTAAAAAATATTTGAAAAGGATATAGGTGTGTTCAAAATCACACAATTAACCAAGAAACATTTCTGAACATGGGTTTTAAGAACATTTAAAAAAACTTTAATAATACATAAATCCAATGAATCACTATTAATATCTGACTATTTTGTGTTAAAGTAAAAACACTATGATCTATTTTTTATAAATTTCAATTTGAAGTTTGGAATATAATGTATGCAAAAGGTATTAAATCAGTTACTATGTTTTAACAAACATACATATCTAATTGAGCTGTTCTCTATGTTCTAATAATATTAAAATTAAGCGGGTTCTTCAAATCTTGATAAATGTTCAAGATTCTAAAATTTGAACACTGTTCACATTAATAAAAATTGAATTTCAAACCTAATATGTTTATTAGCTTAGTTTATCTAAACATAATTTTAGGACCAACTAAACACTAAACAACCGGACGTCAATCCATCAATTTATCACTTAACTCAATGTGTGGCTGATAAACAGAAATATGCTCGTTATGGAAGTTGACCCTCCAAGTTTAGTGTGTTCTAATTTATTATTGATCTATCACTTAGTTTTTTTTTAAATTTTAAGGGATTGACAAATTTAATAGTCTTGATTCAAGTTCAATTCAAACTAAAGATTCACGATTAAATTTAATAAAAGAATGTGATATTTGCACATCTCCATGTATATTTTATCCCTACAAAGGCATTACAACTTGTGTGAGGCATGTGTGAGGCATGTGTGGCTCCTATTGAGCGAGGAACACCCCCTTTTCTGTACGTCTTATTCATACATAGTATATCAAATTACAGTTTTAACCAGGACAATTTACAAGTTGACCAATAATTATAATGAATTAGAAAAAAATATTTAAACATCTTAGGAGTTATTTAAAGAGTTTAGTTGAAATCGATGTCAAGGATACTGGAAATCCCTTAAATCTCCTTAGCTTCTGCACACGCATGCGTGCGCACACACACACAAACACACACACAGTCTCCCTTGCTTGTATTATCTTGTTGGCATTATCTGTGATAAATTTAGAAATTAATTTTTAATACCAAAGATAAATAAATTCAGATATGTCAACATAAAATTTTTTTTTCCTTCTACAATTTACTATTTACCTAGTTGAACTGGATAGACGATATTATAAAAGTTAGTGTTGTGAATTTGTGACAATTAATGATATCATAGCTTTGATTTGACTCGACTTTGCATACAATAACATATTTTGCTATACATGAAATGAGGTACAGGAAAGGGGAATTAGGAACAAATTCACTCGAGGAACACAATATTGATTCTACAATGAAAAAGGAAACACAATTAACACTACACGGCTGCCACTGGACAAAGGTAATGGCTGACACTCAATCCCCCTCATAATTATTTGAAGAAAGCCCAAAAGGGGAATGAATCCAATGTACAAATGTGACATATTACTTCAGCTTCTGTTGAAGAAAAAAATCTTTACACAAACAATACATGAATATATAAAACCTTTCTTTTAATGTGTCTTAACTATTTCTACTATATAAGGAAGGTACCACATTCGCGCGTTGGACTGCACATTTTTTCCTAGGTGGGATTTCTTCACATGATTTTCAGTTATTTCTTTATTTTTTCTATCAATTTCCATTAGGGCAGTGATTTTCAACCTTTTTCAACACACGCTAAAATTGTCAAGGCACAGGTTTCCTAAGGAGAGATTTTATCATTTAAAAGAATAAAAATATTAAGACTAATCAAAAGTCCAATAGCTTTAATTGTGCTACTTTTAAAAATAATGTTGATCATGGATTTAAAACCATTTATTTTTATTCCTCAAATTTTTTCTAGCTTTAAAAAAAAGCTGCATTAGTGTATACTCATTTAGACATTGGGTCTTGATTGTTAAATATAATATATATTTGGAATAGAGCACTGGGCTAAATCATGTTTTAAAGTAGAAAAGGTAGCAATCACACTTAACTGATAGACACAGGAGTAGAAAGTAGAATTTGTTGAGGTCAAAAACAAACACAAAAATTGGCTTTCGCTGTCACATGCAGCTTTTTCAGATTTAAAGAGTAGATACTGTTCTTGGTTGGACTATAAGGTTGACTAAGACACGCTTCCGACTGAGCTAAGGTGTCAGATTCTCGGTCAACTTATATTTATATTTACGATAAGATCCTTTTTACATACAACTCTTTGAATATATTGATTGATTTAGTTTTACCTCTTTGGTCCAGCAAGGCATCACTCGTGAGTTGGACTGAACTGTCTATGATGGGGAGATTGATTTTCAAATCCCATACAAATGTGGGTACACTTCCCCTAAAATTCAACATGATGCTTCAGAATAATCCACAATCAAAAATAATAGAATACTATATCATAAAAACAAAATGTAGATATGAGTGTGGGAAAAGCATTATTTATTGAATCAAATAGCAAAATATTGAATAATACAAATTGAGTAATTAATTTTAAAACATTTTTTATGGAAATTATTTTTATTATTTAATCTCTTTTGAAAACTATGTTTTATATTTAACTATTGGAAGAGTTAAAAAAATGTAAAATAATTTTTTACCTTCTTAAATGTTCTTTTATTCTAACACACCTTAAGAACAGTGAAGCAGCTAAGATCGTTCTATGCATGATTATGAAGATAATAATAATTTAAAACTGCTTGTTACTTTTAATTCATGTTAACCCTCGAGTGAGCAGGCGCACAGCGCACCACCTACAATTTTCATGTTTATATTCGAGTTAGAAGTAGATTCAGATTTTATTTATTTTAGTTTTATTTACAACATATCTAAATAGTAATAAAGTACAAATACTGTACACAATACACAGTAATGATAAATGTTGTCTCTTAATTATCTTTGCACATTAAGCACACAAGCTTCATAACGGAATGTTTTTTGCAACAAAAGGTTTTACATTTTTGACAAATAACAGTTGTGTATGTTTTTGGCTCTCCCACACTGGACGCATCATCCTCTTTTTTTTCTTGGATTCTCAGCAACTTCAATATTTTAATTTTTTTTTGTAATTCTGGAAACTGTATAGAAGCACACATCTGGTCAACAGTATCTACCCTCCTCCCCCCTTTTTGCTCTTGATTGAGGTTTTTTGGTCTCTTCATCAATTATACCTTGGTTGTGTATACTTGACAACAGAACAACACTTTTACTTTTTTTTGGTACGTAGCTCACTAAAGTCATATTTTTTTGGAATCCAAAAACAACAGACTGAACATTTCTATTTTTATTTGTAAGAAATCAGCCGGAATTTCACGTTTATTTTTTTCAATGTACCAATACATGTTAATTTTTTTCCATATAATGATTTCACTAGGGGTATAGTCGTATACCAATTATCGGTAGTGACGTTTCGAGTTTTCAATGGATGAGACTAGTCTCATAACTATGCCATTAGGGCTGTTCAATCTCTGGCTGTTTCCTAAAGTAAACTTCAAAATATATTGTGAAATAAGTTTTAGCATCACACATGGCATACATTTTTATTCCGTACTTTGTTGGCTTGTTGGGAATATATTGTATAAAAGAACACTGACCTCTAAATGGCTCTAATTTCTCATTATTTGTTACAAATTCTCCAGGTGAGTATGCACAGAGGCAGTTCATTCGAAACTTATCCAAGACAAACCTTATTGGAGCTAACTTGTTTGTTTGAGCTCAATCTAACCTCGTACTTTTATCATCGAGCCTGAGGCATCTCAAAAGGAATAAAAATCGCTTGTAACTCATTAGTGGACGAGCAATTTCCATACCTGTGCCATTAGAAGAACATATTTCTACAACATTTGTATGAGAATTATTTTTCATTAAAAATATTATTTGTTACTAATTCATAAATTAGTTCTTTCACTGTTATCTGGCAAAGAGTCGTCTAACATTTTTCGCATTTGTTTGTTAAAAAAAATAGTGTTTTCGATACCTAAAATAAAATTTAAAAAAAAGAGTTGTGAAAACCGTAGGTGACCTGGTGGTCTAGGGGTAAGGTGTCGGACTTCTGTGCTGAGAGTCCGGGGTTCAATCCTTGGTCC
>CABFWB010001607.1:0-11531 GCA_902151455.1 Timema bartmani
TAAACTGTAGGTCCTCCATTTCATCTCACAATCACCCTACCATTGCACATTAGCGTAAGTGCGTATAACACGAACGGGTAATAAGACGTGGTAATAATAATAATAATACATGGTCATAGTTTTCATCCTTGTTTTGAGAACAGTTACTGTTGCCAACAAAAATAAAATTCCTTTCATAAAATAATTTTCTGTGTATATAATAAGAGTAAGTGTACAGTTCAAGATAATTTGGTAAATTTTAAATCTAATGATTATACCTATAATCTATTGATATGCCTCTTCCTTCAAAAAATTGTCTTAAACCCCGATATATGCATCACCCGCTTCGGTGGCCGCATGGTCTAAGGTTTGATCCCGGTCTAGTGCACTAAGGATTTTTCCTAAATGGTTTCCCGCTCTCTCTCCACGCTAATGTGGGTACAATTCGTCGAATGTAAACCATCTTCATCCCTAACCCATTATCGTAATTAGTACATAAGCGCACAGCCTGACTGGGTAGTGAGACAAAAAAAACTAGTATATCTTCTGCACATGTCTGTATGTAAACATAGTTGAAAACTTATACCTTCGCTACTGCCAAATTACGTACAAGTATCTACTAAAACGAGTCTTTTTGTTATTAGTCGCCATGATCGCTGTGCGAGCGAGGTCAATATTTCTATTAGCTGGAAAGCAAGGAGTAATATCGCCGAACCTTCATAAAGATTCTAGATATACTTTAATCCAGCGGTTTCCAAACTTAACTTAAGAGTACCACCAAAATAATGATAAGTGTTTTCTTATTTCGGTACATTTTTAATGGTGCCCAGGGATATAATAACAGACTGTGTGGCTGCACTGACTGTCTGAACTTGAATAAATGTTATCACCCCTCCAACTACCGTTTAAATCTGTTTTACTTTTAGCTAAATTAGGTCTGAATATATTTATAGGATTTGACGAGCCCCTTTATTTTTACGACTTTAATTTTCGGGAATAATAATTGTACGTACCACTGGTATGCACACCACAGTTAGGGAACCTCTAATTTAATGTAGTATTGCATCAACTAAGCCAAATGTTTTCTTGCTCCTAGTTTGTTTTACAGATAGATATAGGAGGAATTTAGTTAACTTTTTCTCACTGGCTACTTTGCGTTACTCTATTTATAATTTCTATTAAAGTTTCCCTTTCCGATCATACATTCCCGCCAAACAACACTTCACAAGTAGATATGTTTTTTATGTACTCAGAACCTTATTACCCATCTGGGCTACCCACATATTTAGACCAATGATTAAGAGACGCATGTTTATACTTATGGTGTAGGGGATGAGTAATTGAGAATGTAAAGAAAACGCCCAAATTTGCGTAAAGAAAGCGTGAAGGACCACTCAGGAAAAAACAGCCTTGGTACACCCGACCGGGAATCAAATACAGACAGACCTCCCCTTCACTGGCATACCTGACTAGACGAGTCCCAAATACAAACAGACCTCCCCTTCACTGGCATACCTGACTAGACGAGTCCGCGGATTTGGGCAAAAAATGGCTAAAATAATTGAAAAATTACCGTGGGTGTTAATGAAAGTAAGTCACATTAAGAAAATAGCAATAGAGTTTATGCTGCCTTTCATTTTTATGTTCATTTATCTACTTACTAGCAGCTGACCCTCAGTGGCGGCATTTATTAGTAAGTTGATACAACTTTAACGAATAACTACTTAAGGACTTTTTGGTAGTCATAGATTGTATGTAGACTGATCCTGCCTAGTTCAAGGCATGCGAAACACTACACGGCAAAGCCACGTTTTTAATTATGAAATATGTTTAAAAAAAGTATTACATCCACACATTCATTGTACTCTAAATGTCGTGGAGGTGTGTACTGCCCGCCATCTTGTCACAGAGAAAAAGGCGGCTGTTGTCCTCCAAATGTCGCGGAGGTGTGTACTGTCCGGAAAGAGGCCTAAACTCCAGGATCGTGTGCCTTGCGAGAACTTCACGGCGATTTCACGTTTAAATAGCCTTGAAATATGTTCTATTCATACTCTCAAGAGTTGATCACGTTTTATCATCGCATAGTTGTGGTACACATCTTTATATTTGAAATATATTTTTATAAAACTGTTAATTTTTTATATATTAGCAAATATATTTTAAACAATTTGATATAAAGCAATAGGGTTGCGAGGGTGAATTTTAATCATCATCCGTTGTGGTAGCGTGATTGCGGTTTAAGGGAGGGGAGAGATATATTTGGCACGCAAGCATGGACTTGTCCAGTGCATCCATTCGGGATCGAAGACCAGCCTCAGATCTAAGTCAGCGGATGATGCAGTGCTGTGGGTTTCCACTATCCCATGAAGCCTTCTGTACCACCGTGTTGAAGGTATATCCTAGAAAAATATTATCAAACATGTACAGTAAAAATAATATAGTTCTCGTAAAAATAGTTTCAAATTTTCATAATATAATAAATCGTTCCATTGGCTCGCGAATGCAACTATCAGAAAAGCTACTAGGTCCACTTTCACATAGTCATAAGCTATATTATGGAACCTGCAGCTGTCATTTTAGATATATATTATAAATAACAAAATAATGAATAGTAAAATGTTATTTGTTGACCTCAGATGTTGAAGGGATGTCTGGCCAGGTACATTGAACCCTTGTAAAGCAGACTGTATTAAGTTGTGACTGCGGCGCCTGGTTGCTAGGCTGCCCGTATCGCTCCCCGGCGCGCCGGTTTGCAGTGTAGCGTTCAACCTGACACTACTTGTGAGATTCATTCTGTTTTCTGAAAGATAATATATCAATTGTCATGTGTTCACACCCTGGGTCGTGTGGCCTGTTACCTAGCAAGTTCTGACACTAGAGGGGCTTTAATCTCTATTATAAACTCAACATGAAGTCAAATGCTTGCCTTTTTAAAATAGTTTATATTCTATGATAGACAAAAACTTTGATATGTACAAAACTAAATTTCATCATATATGGGTTAATATAGATTATACGAGATAGAATTTTAATTAGATGACCAGGATAACACCCTCCATCAGATTAATGGGCAAACAGCCTTACTCTTTAATCTTTATACAGTGCTTCCGGTTGCATATATGTGTGTACATTTCTAAATATTGTGAATAACTTTTATATATATATATACCATTGCTACAAGGGCGCACTCAAATTGCGGAATAAAGTATACTTGTCAGCAGGCACTCAATTAGGGCACACTCAAATTGCGGAATAAAGTATACTTGTCAGCAGGCATTCAATTAGGGCACACTTAAATTGCGGAATAAAGTATACTTGTCATCCTGTGTACATAAGATTAGTAACAAACTGTAATCCCATTAATCCATAACATAACCTAACAGAGCCTAGCCTAAACTAACCTAACTTCCATTTTTCATTTTGAACAAAGTCATTATAAATTTAATTTTTACTCTGCAGTTTGTGTACGGGTATTACCAACCTCGGATGAGTTCTTTCGCAATTCGTGTGCATCTTGCTACAATATTGAATGTGAAAGACTTTTAATTTTAAGTAGCATCAAAAAAAGTTAAAACATCCAGATTTTTGGGATCAATAATAATTGTGATCACAGATAATTAAAGATATTAAATTTTTCTCTCTTAAAAATTGTGGAAATTGTGTGATCCTCCTAAAAAAGTGTCCAGTATGCTAATTATAGTTTATTAATCAGCGAAAACTGTTCAAAATGTAGATCTTGTATAGGCTATGGGATTGACCATTAGTTATTTTATAGGATTCATTTCAACAGAGGGTTATGAATGAAATGTTTCTAAAGGATTTATTGAGGAGGGTTAGAACTATGCCACCACTAGCTTGTTTTGAAGGATTGTGACAGCCACAAGCAGTGCATGTTGAGGGTGAAATTGTGTCATAACCTTTGGGAGAGGGCATTTTTATTACTATTTTCTTTTCTTTTGCACTCATTAGTATATTTGATAATGTGCATCATCTTGTCCATTCATGCCTTTTTGTGGATGACTACTCAATTTATTGCAGTTCTTCTAGAATCCAGTAGACATCCAGCAAATACAACTTATACCAGGGTGTCTACTGGGTCACGAAAGTCACCAAAGTCACGAAAAAGTTACTAATTACCAAAAAGGTCACAAAAGTCCTTGAAAAGTCACGGATTTTCAATATTTTAGTCAAGTCACGAAAATATTGTTTGAATTTCCCGCGCATCGTAACAACGCAAACTCGTCGAATGCCAAGTTACCCACTACCCATGATGCCATGCGCTAACAGCCTGATTGTTTTTACCATGATACCAAAGACAAGGTTAACGTTCGTCATCTAAGTTTAATGTTGCGTGTGAGTGCATTAAGCCTATTTATGCATTATATAATGTTCAATCGATTACCGAAGAAATTTTGTGGTCATAAAAGGTCACCAAAAAGTCACTAATTTTGGTTTGTCCAGCTCAGTAGACACCCTGCTTATACAATACGGGGTCTCGTAATTGGCACAGCTTTTCTGCAACAAAAAGACGATCGTTCGTTTCCGCTGAGTTGGGGGTATAAATACAGCCTCCAATGTTTTAATGATCAATTTTTAGCACCGCATCTTACTACCCGTCCGGGCTATACACCTATGTACTAATTACACTAATGTGTTAGGGATTAGGAAGGTTTAATTTATAGGGAGTGCACCCGCATATGCGTGGATGTAAAGTGAAAATCATTTCAGAAAAAAACCTCATTACACTCGACCGGGGTCTAACCCTGATCTCCCCGTCTTTGGCAGCATAGTCTAACACAAGTGTAACGCATTATACAATGTGGCCACCGAAGCGGGTAATGAATAATGTTGTTTGACCTTAAGTTTCCTTGTACTTTTATTTGATTTTTAACCAACGTGAATCCTACACGTCAAAGATCCGAAAGCGAGGTGTTTTAAAAGCCCCCGATTTGCAGAAAGTCAACCATCGGTCGTCTGACTGACTGACTGACTGACTGACAGACAGCCAAACCTTTATGCGCCAACATAGGGCCTTGGTAAGATCAAAGCTAAATTATGGCAGTTTTGTGTACGACAACGAAGGAGCGTAGGTGTTATTTTATTTTGATTATTATTATTTAGCACCGCGTCTTACTACCCGTTCGGTTTATACGCTTAAGTATTAATTACGCTAATGGATTGGGAAGGTTGAATTTAGAGGAAGTGAACCCGCATTTGCGTGGAAGTAGAGTGTAAAACCATTTAGGAAAAACCACCCCCAGTTCACCCGACAGAGATTCGAACCTCGATCTCCCCGTCCTCGGCGGTAGAGCTCAACACGACTAGCGCGTTAGCGAACCACGCCACCGAGGCGGGTAGCGACGGTATTATGCTAGATAGTGTGCATCATTCTAGCATCTGACTATGTTGCTTTACGTACCAGTCCAGTCGTCGGCATTTGTGTCGATGCTGGAGAGTCACTTCTTTGAGGGAACTGCATGCTTATTATCTAGAAACAGTGTTGTCATTCTTTCCTAAAATGTAGCCTACGACAAATTACGTAACGCTGGTTCCACCCCACCACCTTAAGAAATATTTGAAAGCGGTGATATTCTGTTTTGCGTAATAATGTCGAATCTGCACTGCATGCTATAATTCATTCACAACCTTAGTTTACTTGGATGACAGCTAAAAAAGTTACTAGAAATAGTCCCTAATATATCACTACGCCAACAGCTGACTTCTATCACTTTGGATAACTGTAATGAAAACAGATGGTAACATATGAATGTGATAGTTAACCACAGTAATTTAGGCCAATATTATTTATATATTTATTTGAGATCGGGCACTAAGCTTACTTATCGTTTTATTCCACTCAAAAAAATATTATTCACAGCACTTCCATAAAATGTCTCACGAACATGGCCTCAAAATGGTAACCGACGAATTTAAACCATGGGGTTGATCATGACTGAAATAAATTCTTTACAATCATGCACCCACGCAGTGGATAAACATATTTTATTCAGTTAAATATTTCGAAATACGATAAAAAAAATTATTATATATATAAAAAGGACAAGTATTTTCTTTTTTCCAAGTAAACACGTTGCCTGTATTAAAAGGTATTAATCTATATACTATATTATACATCATAGATAACATTCCAAAACGAAGAATAAGTACTTTTAATTATGTTTAAAATATTGTTTCGAGTTGGGTAAAAAGAAATGATTAAAAGTTATGAAATAGTATGAGAAAACTTAGGTTTACGTTATTTGAAATGTAAAATATAACAGGTAATTAAAAAAACTTAACATTTATAACAAAACAGTGACCTTTTACAACTTTTGGCAACCCAAAACCTAAACAAATGATTTTTGAACTGTCATCCAGGTAAAAACCTATCATGAACAGAACATGGCACTTCATGCTGACTACCGTCCTTTGTTCCAACTTCCTACCCGTTTCTTGTATGAAACCAAATGGCGTAGTGCAAGGCTGACTAGAATCATTATGTTATTAGTTTTCAACACCTATCCAGGACCCCTAATTCTGGAACTGGACTCACAATTTTAAAACGTGCGGTTTGCGGATTGCTCAGATCTCGAACACAATACCTCAAATATCTAATTTTGAAACTCCTGAACTGCTAAAATTGACGTTACACTAACTGATTGCGAGAGAATTCCCGTCGCTAGGCAAACACCATGTGAGACAGCGCTTGTCTAGCGAGGAAAGCAACATAAAACAAATATGAGCGCCCTTCTCTCTATTCTCAAAATGATTTTGTTGAAATAAACGCGCCAGTACAAACGAGGAGTGCAGAAGTAAAAAAAAACAACAAAAAACTTTCAATGCTTCATGCAATCCTTCAATAAAACAACTTGTTTATTAATTAATTTACTCTTATTGAACAACAGTTTTTCTTGACACAGTGGACAGCGTGACTTCCTCAAATCCTAATTAAGCATTTTTATAAAAAAAAAATTGTGACTGACTGAAATGATTAAACCTTACAGTACATTTACTTTGAAGTGTTGTGTGTAGATTATTTAAAAACTAATTTAATGGGTTTTATACTGCTCTCTTAGGTGGCTGTAAAGTCAAACGCTCTACTCTCGCAATATACTAGACTGCCGATGACGGGGAGATTGTGGTTAGGTCCCGGTAGAGTGCACCGAGGATGGTTTTTCCTAAATGGTTTCCCCACTCACTAATTAAATGCGGGTACACTTTCTCTAAATTCAACCTTTCTCACCCCTAAACCATCGGCGTAATTAGGACATAAGCGTGTAACCCGAGCGGATAGTAAGATGCGGTACTAAAAAAAAGGATTTTATAACATAAACATGAATATTTAAAAATAGGATTAAACAAGATAATTATTATTGAAATAATAAAAACCTTTAGAGTTTAGGCCAACCTACACTATTTATGTTTTAAAAAGTATTTCTAAAATAAAATAGTACTATATTTAAACTAATTTCTTATTAACAATGGAATTTCTACCCAGATAAATTGAAACAACTTGAAATCAAGTGAAATGAAGGTACGCTACCAAGTCAATTAAAGTAACTATTAAAATAATACAATTTTAAACTGATACGTTTATAATCTGAGCATATTTTGAGACAATAAACTTGGTTACAAACAATAATGTATCGGGGAATTAATCTCGCAACATCTAAATTGCAAATGAGGCATGAAACCATTTGAGCGAAGATCAACTCTGATTAATAAAGAGTAAATCCAGTAAATATATTCCACAAACAAATAATTTTACTGAACGATTGAATGGGACATCCAAAGCAACATATTTTGTACATGGCGCGTTTATTTCAACAAAATAACTCTCACAAGGTTGCAACCGAAGAGGGAGAGGCGCGTCCATCTTGTTCTATGTTGCTTTTTTCACTAGACAAACTGAATCTCTCCCGGTGTTGAGCTGGCGAGGTGAATCCTCTCGCTAGTCACTATTGTGACGTCGCTTTTAGCAGCTCAGTCGTTTCAAAACTAGTCATTATTATTATTATTATCATCATCATCATCATCATCATCATCATCATTAGCACCGGGGCTTACCATCCGTTAGGGTTATACGCACTTACGCTAATGTGTAATGGTAGGGTGATTTTGAGATGGAATGGAGGACCTACAGTTTAACATGGAATCCGAACCACGGTGGAGGCCTGGCATTCCTCACATTCACAAGTTAGATTAATACACGTCTTGTCAGAGGTGAAGGAAGGGTTTGGCAATCAGATAAATCTGTGCCGGGACCGAGGATTGAACCTAGGACCCCCAGCATAGAAGTTCGACACCTTACTCCTTGACCACTAGCTCACCTTTCAAAACTAGTTGTCCAGGTAAGTTTACATTATAATACCGATGTTTTTACAGTTGTAATATACGAATCTTTTTAAAAAATCGTTGTACCTTAAGTATCATTGCCACAGTTCTATTCTCATCTGTTCAAATTCAATGAATATTTTGATGGCATTGTCCACGTATTGAAATCCTGAAGCGCAGGTAATTCACCAACCGATTGCTATTGATCGTTTAAACACCCTCTGCTGGATTCTCGGTCGTGTTGATCTCTCGGATAATGCATTGGTGGACCAGGCAGCCAAAGAGGCAATTCATCTGCCCACTGAGGTGGGTTTTTAGATCTGAATGGTTATGTACGACCGTTAGTGTAAATGCGTCTTTAGTGTGTACCACATTTTGGTGGATTTATTTATTTGAGGTATTTAACGTACACTTTATGAACCGGCTGATTATATCGGCACACGAGAACTTCAATGAGCGAGGGTAAAAAGGCCTACCACTTTTTCCGGGAAATGTATTTACACATACCTTCTATACCTTTCCTGGTCCGTAACAAACCACAATTGTCATGGGACCGACGCCGGCTTTACTTCCCTTCCGAAGGAAGTTGTGCTATGGATTATTATCGTTCAAGAAAAATCCGTCGACCTGTGCTGGGTTTGAACCCACGAACATCAGGTCCTGAGGCGAGCACCATATCGTAAGGCCACCGAGGTTCTACATTCTGGTGGAGTGTCGCAATTATATCCATATTCATCTGAAATTTGATTTTAATGGTGAACTGCGTTTTTTGTTACTCGATAGTCCGGTTGAAGCAATTTGTTTACTCAGTTTTATACTCCAGGTAAATCTTTTACATTCCATTTCAGGGCTGCCACCAGTCTGGAAGACCTGGAAAACAGGGAAATGTCAGGGAATTTGGTTTAATCAGGGAAATGTCAGGAAATTTTTCAAATTTTCTAAAAATTACTAGAATTTTAAAATATCATAAAGTCACATTTTTAAAATGTTTAAAACTTTTTTGCTAAGAACCTCTTTTTACATTAATGTTTTTCTGCTTATTAATTAATTAAAATTGCGATCATAATTTGTGAACTTCACAATAAGGACTATTGCTATATTGTGCCATTACATAATCCAAGAACATCTGCGCATGTGTAAACATCACCGTATACGCCGTGGTCACCGTTCCAGTTGCGAGAAAGTGTCTGCACAGCCTTCGATATGACACATAATACGCATGCGGGTATTTGATATTTGATATTTTCTATTCTTAGTTACAAAATAGTGACAAAACGGCGCTTTGTCATGATTTTCTTTATAATTTTTAAATTAATTTAAAAAAAATTAAATTAATTATTAAGTTACGGTGTTGTAGCAAAATTGTTTATTTAGCACGTCAAAAGCATTGCAAATTTGCTTTTTCAGCTTAGTGACCCTTTGCTCATGCTCAAATACATATTTATTTGAGTGTTTTTCAATTCTAAAATTACACACGTACGGTATTTGTTTTGAAGTCCAAAGTGCTGCCTCTCAATCACACACTATTTACAACTAGAAATAAAATGTTTTGTTTAAATGTGTTAAAAGCAATGCACCCATGCTCCAAAAACAAGCTTCAAATAAATAAATAATTTTTTTGTTCATGATGGGCCCAGGCCCTAAAGTTTTTTATCTTTAGTAAACGAGGTTATCATTAACTATGGAGTTGGGGCAAAGACTACTTGCATTGCATGTAATGACAGGAAGGTTGAGGTTTGAATCCCAGTTCGGTGCACTTGGGGTGGTTTATGCATTCTCTCTCCATGCTAATGTGTGTGCATCTATTCTAAGCTACCTTCTCATTCCTGCCACATTATATTGAGTTGTTGGAACTATTATATTTTTGTTTGGAAAACCTGGAAATGTCAGGGAATTTCATTGTTATAAATTAGTGGCAACCTTGCATTTGAATCTCATTCTTAGGGAGGTGTTTATTTGGTAATTATTTTATGTTGAGATTTATTTTTAAAAAACATTTATCTTTTTTGTCATTTTTAGTGTATTTATCTGCTGTTTTCATCAGGTTTATTATTTTTATTTATTTTTCCCCATGAGGATCTTACTGCCTTTTTAATCTATTTTTTCCTAAGCTGATGACTTCCATGTATCGAGTCGGTGCGTCTCTAAACAACAACAATAATAATTAATCTGGCATGATTTGCGGGAGGGTAGGGGGGGCATGGTGCAATTTCGGGATCTCAAGGTCGCTGCGCGTGGAAGGAAGTTTGTGAAGAGGTCGCAGGTGCCACGAACCTACTTTAAGCTCGACAGCAGTAACATAAAATAAAGATTCAGATAATTTTTTATTAAATTTAAGAATGCCGTTTAAAATTCACCAGCAATAAATTAAAACAAGTGACTCTTGGTGATTTTAAATTATATATTTAAACAAAATTAATTTTTTTTTTAATATTTCTTTTAGCACTGCATTTTACTGCCAGTTTGGGTTAAGCATGTGTACTAATTACGATAGTGTGTTAAGGATGAGGAAGGCTGAATTTAGAGGAAGCATATCCCAATTTGCGTGGAATACAATTTAGTAAAATATACCCTTGGTACACCTGACTGGGATTCTAACCCTGATCTCCCAGTCATTAGCAGTTAAGTCTATTGTGAGAGTGACGCCTTAGATCATGACCTACCCCTTGCTTCTTGGACCCCTTGTCTTTAGTGTTAAAATCAACCAATAGGAGAATTCTTGGCAGTCTGATGTTGTGAAGACTAGCTTTCTATTGGGTAAAAAAGGTGGTCAAC
Source organism: Timema bartmani (assembly GCA_902151455.1). Lineage (NCBI taxonomy): Eukaryota > Metazoa > Arthropoda > Insecta > Phasmatodea > Timematidae > Timema > Timema bartmani. The sequence goes on from CABFWB010001607.1 coordinate 11,089, forward strand.
CCATCACCACACTTTTAAATAGAACGGAAGAAGTTTTTAAAGAAGAAAAGTTTAATACGTAATATATTTGAATTTACTTTGAAAATGCCTTATGGGCTTGAAACTCAGTAAAATAAATAATAATTAATGAAAGTGATTAATAATAAAGATATGGCTTGAATTTAGAATCTTGTACTCAAATTAAATCGTTCAATTTTGCCTGGTCAACCATGGATGAAGCATTAAAAGGAAAATTAATATACCATTCTTTAAAGTAAAATATACTTCATCCATGACCCCTCATATAAATGAGAGGGGCCCAAAACAGTACCATTTCGACGTTTAAATGTGACTGTCTGGGCATGTGGTTTAGAGCCGATGACGACATATACTCGACTGACTGCCGGCCCGGGAGTAGCAGGACGCGGCGTAGACTCTACTGTGGCCGGGAACTCCGCCCCTCC